>BLKR01015984.1:6570-41495 GCA_011170035.1 Teleogryllus occipitalis
AAGACACGCCGAAAGACACGCCGAAAGACACGCCGAAAGACACGCCGAAGGACACGCCGAAAGACACGCCGAAAGACACGCCGAAAGACACGCCGAAAGACACGCCGAAAGACACGCCGAAAGACACGCCGAAAGACACGCCGAAAGACACGCCGAAAGACACGCCGAAAGACACGCCGAAAGACACGCCGAAAGACACGCCGAAAGACACGCCGGAAGACACGCCGAAAGACACGCCGGAAGACACGCCGGAAGACACGCCGGAAGACACGCCGGAAGACACGCCGGAAGGTACACGGGAGGCCACATGAGGGCCTGGAAAACCGCCATAAGATTCACCGCCAGAAGGACCGCCGAGAGGACCTTTTTTTTGCCAGAAATTTTTGCCAGGGAAGCACGCCGAAGGCCGCGAGACGCCGAGAAGGCACGCCGAAGACGCCGGAAGGCTGCGGAGACACGCCGGAAAGACACGCCGGAAGACACGCCCGGAAGACACGCCGGAAGACACGCCCGGAAGACGCCGGAAGACACGCCGGAAGACACGCCGGAACACGCCCGGAAGACACGCCGGAAGACACGCCGGAGACCACGCCGGAAGACACGCCGGAAGACACGCCGGAAGACACGCCGGAAGACACGCCCGGAAGACACGCCGGAAGACACGCCGGAAGACACGCCGGAAGACACGCGGGAAGACCGCCGGAAGACACGCCGGAAGACACCCCGGAAGACACGCCGGAAGACACCCCGGAAGACACGCCGGAAGACACGCCGGAAGACACGCCGGAAGACACGCCGGAAGACACGCCGGAAGACACGCCGGAAGACACGCCGGAAGACACACCGGAAGACACACTGGAAGGCAGACCGGCAGGCCAACCGGCAGGCTGACAGGCAGGCAGGCAGGCAGGCAGGCAGGCAGGCAGGCAGGCAGACAGGCAGACAGGCTGACAGGCAGGCAGGCAGACAGGCAGACAGGCAGACGCACATACACAAACAGTGTCACGGAGAGAGACTGACACAGACACCGGAGAGACACAGACAGACTGAGACCAATGGACAAATAAGCAGACACGCGAACGTTTAAAAAAATCTTTTTGTTATCAGGGAACTCAAAAACGTTAATTTCCGTTAAAATCTCGAAATGGATTTTAGTGCGATTATTACTCTACGTATTGTGATGTATCATACATACGAATTAAATTTAATACAAAGAAACGGAGATGAAAATAAGTTTTCTAGATCGCACGTGCGAGAAGGCAGAGCGATTCTAACACTCCGGCTGTCCGCGCCGAATCAGCGAGCCACGCAGACGAACGTGCGAGGCACCGCAGAGGGCGGCGAGCCAGAAGATTCATGGCAGCAAAGGGGATTCGTGACCCGGCGCCACCCGAGAACATAACAAATAACTGTCGATTATGAGAGAACAAAGACCGAGTACGAGGACGGCTACCGGTAATTTGCTGCAGGGCACAGAGGGATGCGATGCGGGAGAAATGGCGGCGTGCGCCACCGCGCTTCTCACGATTTCTCCTAGTTGAATAAATTGCTTTTTTTTTAAGAAACTATCTCATGTGTTACATGAAAAGCGAAGAACGTCACTAAAGATATTTAAATTAGTGACGATACAACATAATACAGTGATGTTGTATGGATGTATAAATTTGTAACGGCAAGTTATTAAGGCAAGGTAACGTGGACGTTACAAAATTGGTGGCAGCGGTGGGATGACGTGGAAATTGTTAGAAGAAATGGTTATAACAACGTGGTGGAACAACGTGGTGTGCCTGGATTTGTAGTTCGCGGGAAAGGGTGTTCAAAGAGTCAGAGTCATCAGTCTGAACTGTGGGTGGTTGCTGTGGTTGGTAATGAAGAGGTATTAATTGCAGTGGTGGTTCTGCGTGGAGTGAAAATTTATACGAAGGAGAACTGTGGAATGTTTTAACCATGTCTGGAGATTTTGAAGGAGCCTAGAAACTGTCAGATTGAAACATGAGTGACAGCTGATGTGTGTGTGAAACGGGTATTCAGATAGATTAATTTAAGTGTGTTTCCTTGTCGAACTGGTCAAACAAAGATAATGGCTTTTTTAAATAAATGTAAGAAAAGTCAATTAATCAGTTTAGCTAGGGAATTGAACTGCGAGGTTTCGGAGAAAGAAACTGTTAAGAATATTATAAAAAATATATCTGAAACAGAGGATGATGAAACTATAGTAAAAGAGATTTTAGAAACGGTAAGGTTGGAGGAGGAGGATAGATTACAAAAAGAGGAACAAGAAAGGGAGGATAGGATACAAAGGGAGAAACACGAAATTGAACTGGCAAAAATTGAGTTGGAAAAATGTAAAGTGATGTCGAGAAATACTTCTGAAACAAATAATATAAATAATTAAGGTCAATTAACTCAGGGATTACAAAGTAAAAATTCCTTGAAACTCACACAGTGCATGAAACATTTTCAATCAAATGAAAATGATATTTCTTTATACCTTCAACAATTTGAAAATTTTGCTTCTGCTGATGACATTTCTAAAGAACAATGGGGACCTTTGTTAATGACACATTTGCCAGGACATGATGCTGAATATATAACGAGAGAAATGGTAGGGGAAGTAAAAGATTATGATGAAATAGTGAAAATATTATTGAGTAAGTACAAAGTAACCGCAGAAAAATTACGACAGATTCTTTTCGATCAGAAAAACACCAGATAAAACGTGGAAAGATATTGCTTATGAGCTAAAAAAGCTAAAAATAAGTCTTAATGGTTGGTTAGAAGGCGTAAATGTATATTCATTTGAGAAAATAAAGGAATTACTAATAACGGAACAAATAAAACGATGCGTTCCGTTTGTAGTTAAAGAGCATCTAGTTAGCAAATGGACTAAATATACAAAACCTAGCGACATAGTTGAAGAATTAGAAAATTATGACATTACTAGAGAAAATTTTAAATTGAAAACTTGTGATCAATATTTACTAGAACAAAAGAAATGTTTTATAAATCTGCTGATGCTACCAAATTATATGAGAAATCCAAAATTCAAAAAGAAAGTAATAAAAAAATTGATACAAAACAGGAAATTGAGGATGGATTCGAAGAAAGGAAAGAAGTACATTGTTATTTTTGTAACGGTATAGGACATATAAAACCATTTTGCCCAAAATTTAAAAAAAAAAGGTTGAAAAGAGTATAGGATCTGAGCACGTTAATTGTTTAAAAACTTCCAGTAAAGATTTATTAGCACCTTATACGTTCGAAGCTTATATAAATGGAAAAAAATGAAAATTCAAAATTAAATTTATATCTATTGGCCAGGATACTATAAAGGTATTCAGGATTATGTGAAAACATGTGATATATGTCAAAGGGTTGGGTACGGCGGAGATAAATGGAAGGCAAAATTGAAATTGGTTCCAACAATTCGGGAAGTATTTTCAAAAATTTGTGTTGATACGGTAGGTCCATTAAGAACCACGGTATCTGGAAATCGTTATTTGTTAACAGCAATTTGTGAAGCTAAAAAATACCCTGAGGCGGTTCCCATTCCGGATATAAAATCGAAAACAATAGTATACGCTTTATTAGAGATCTTTAGTCGGTTAGGATTTCCTAAGGAAATCCAAAGTGATCAAGGAAGTTCTATGATGAGTGAACTGACTATTCAATTCTTGGAAAATCTGGGAATTAGAATTTCGCATAGCTCTGTTTATCATCCACAAAGTAATAGTTTAGAAAGATGGCATAGAACATTAAACAGTCTTACGAGGAATTTGTCTAGAACGAAAAGAGAATTGGGATATATTTATACCTTGTGCTTTGTTTGCACTAAGAACAATAGTGCATGAAGCTACGGGATTTTCTCTAGCTGAATTAGTTTATGGCACTAATTTACGAACACCACTGACTTTGCTCAAAGAAAGTTGGAAGAATAGAGAACCGAAAGAAGAAAATACTGTTGTAAATTATGTTTTTACATTGTTAAATAGATTGCGAAAGTATAGAGAAATTGCTGAAAGAGTGAACGAAAATCAGAAAGAAAAAAATAAAGTGTATTATGATAAGAAAGCTAAGGAAAACCAATACAAAGTGGGTGATAAGATTTTAATCTTATCACAAAAAGGTGACAAGCTGTCATTAAAAATGGGAAGGACCAGGTGAAATATTAGAAAAGATATCAGATACGAATTATGTAGTCAGGTTGCATACCAATGAAAAGGAAAAGGTGAGGGATCAAGTGTATCATCATAACATGTTAAAACCATATCATTCCAGGAATAGTAGTATTGTTCAAGAAATTAATATTTTAGAAGAAAAGGCTAAGGAAATTGAATATGGAAAAGAAGAACTGAATACAGAGGAAGGATTTGAAATTATTCAGAAAATGATTAAAGATGATGAAGTGGATACTAGGTTGAATAAAAGTCAACTTACGAAATTGAAAACAGTGCTATTAGAATTCAAGGAAATATTTACTTCTCAACCAGGAAAAACTGAATTAATAGAACATGACCTAGAATTAGAAACAGAAGAGAAAATACGTTGTAAACCATATAGACTGACTCCTCGACAAAAATATATATTAAAGAAAGAGATTGATAAAATGATAAAGGGAGAAATTATTATAGAAGGAGATTCAGAATATATGTCACCTATGATCTTAGTCGAAGCACCAGGTAAAGATCCTAGACCGTGTGTAGATTACAGGAAACTCAATAAGATTACTAAAACCAAATATTTTCCCATACCAAATATTGAAGAAAAGATTGAGGAGGTAGCAAATTCAAAATTTATTACTATAATAGATTTATCAAAAGGATATTGGCAAATTAAATTAACCGAAAAGGCTAGTAAATATGCCGCATTTGTAACACCATTCGATACTTATAGACCTTTAAGAATGGCGTTTGGTGTGAAAAATGCTCCGTTCGATTTTTGTTTATTAATGCCAAAAGTCATTCGGAATTTACCCTATGCTTTACCATATTTAGACGACACACCAATTCTATTCGAAACATGGGAAGATCATGTGGCAAGGCTCAAAGAGGTTTTAAAAAGAATCAAAGAACATGGTTTGACTATTAAACCAACCAAATGTAAATTTGCTCATAGTAAAGTAATGTATTTAGGTCATTTAGTTGGTCAAGGACAACTGTCGCCATCAGAAGCAAAAATTAAAGCGATTTTGTATTTCCCTAAACCTAAGACTAAAACCGAGATTAGACAACTAATAGGTATGATTTCCTATTATAGAAAATATATTCCCAATGTTTCAGAAATATTATCTCCACTTTCTGATCAAACAAAAGGAAAGGCAAAGAGGGGGAAATTGTTTGGAACGATGAGTGTGAAAATTCATTTAAACAAATAAAAAAATGTAACTTCCAAACCTGTATTAATGGCACCTAATTTTTAAAAACCTTTTACGCTTTATACTGAGGCATCAGATATAGGAATTGGGATAGTACTAAGCCAAAAAAAAGATCAAGGAGAAGAACACCCTATTTTATATTTAAGTAAAAAGTTAAACACTGCTGAGAAAAATTATTCAAGAGTTGAAAAAGAATTTTTTGCCGTCGTTTATGGAATTCAAAAGTTGAAACATTATCTTTATGGAAATTTACCCTTTACTGTGGTTTCAGATCATAATCCTCTCAAATATATTAAAGAAACAACAAATGCAAATTGTAAAATTTTAAGATGGAGTTTGATATTGCAAGCATATAATTTTCAGATTCAGCATAGACATGGTAAGGCACATGGAAATGCCGATTGTTTAAGTAGAGGTTTCGCAAATTCATTTCCGGACTAATTTAGTTGTCATAAAATAAGAGTTGTTATTGTATATGATTTTTTAAACTATGATTATAAGATTTATAAATTTTGGCACCAAGGTGACCAAAATTCTTGAAAGAGGGGAGGTGTTTGTAACGTTTCAACTTCGCTGGCAGGTTTGCCACAACTTAACATAATATTTATAAACAAATATTGGAAACTGATAATTGGTTGTTAAATGTTACGATAGTAACAGGGAGTGTTGACAAGAGAATTGAAAGTTGTTGCTAGAGATTGAGAGACAAAAAAGGATATGTTGATACAAAAATTGAATTAGGATTTGTATGTATCCTTTGAAAGGTTGAATAAATTGTTTTTTTTTAAATAAACTATATCATGTGTTACATGAAAAGTGAAGAACGATACTAAAGATATTTAAATTAGTGACGATACAACATAATACAGTGATGTTGTATGGATGTATAAATTTGTAACGGCAAGTTATTAAGGCAAGGTAACGTGGACGTTACACGGGGCACCACCCCAGCCGGGACAAGCTCTAAGCTCCCGACTGGTCTCCCGGAATGTGTGGTAGTGTAGTGCATGTTAGTGTAAGTGTGTGTGTAAGGGGAGAGGATAGGACATGGAATGGGAAAGACAGATCCCACGCGGTCCGTTGGATAGGGTACTGCTCCGGCATTCGCGTGGTGTTGATCGGAGAAATCACGGAAAACTACCGATCAGAGCAGCTGGCCGCTGGAATTCTCCAGCAGACAGCGACTGAATTCGACCTAGCTGAAAAGTTAGTGTCGAAAATCCTGCCGCCGTCAGGACTCGAACCTAGGACCTTCCGATCTGTCTGGAGGAGGATTCTAGCGGCTGGCTGCTCTGATCGGTAGTTTTCCGAGGTTTCTCCGATCAACACCAGGCGAATGCCGGAGCAGTACCCTATCAAACGGGCCACGGACCGCGCGCGATCTTTCCTTCCTCTTCTTTGTCCTCTCCTCTCTCCTTACACACACACTTACACTAACATGCACTACACTACCACATATTTCGGGAGACGGGTAGGGTGCATAGAGCTTGTCCCGGCTGGGGCGGTGCCCCGCTGGTGGGAGAGTCCTGGTTAGGAGGAAACCTCAGTAGCCGACGGTAAGTCGGCGCCGGATCTCGCCATCCAGTGGGGGAAGATCACCATCTCCCGATAACAAACATGCACTACACTTACGGGACTAATGACCAAAGCCGTTGACGCGCCCGGGAACACGAAAAAAATCTATCAATTAACTAGTACTAGTACTACTAGTAGTATTAGTGAGTGAGTGAGTGAGTCAGGGAGAGATAGAGATATGCTTGAAGGTTAATGTTATTTTTTGAAAGGTAGGAAACGATGCATTCTATACTTTCGAACTTCTGACAAATATTCCTTTTGTCCTGAATATTTGACGTTTCCTCCTTGTGAATGCAAAGAAGCTGTTACGGCTGCGAACAAAACATAATAATAAGCCTCTTGAATAACAACGAGAATTACAGAGTTTACAGAATTACTCAGCACTGTCAGCAGCATTGAAACTTCCCAACACAGCCCTAATAGTAATGAATCTTTTCTTTCAGAGATGTATAAAATAGAGATAAATGAACTGAAACGAAAAGTAATACAGGTTTGCTGAATATAGACACGGCACACAAATACAGAATCACTTCCGGCGCACGTCACATCCGTTGCCGGGAGTTTGATTCCCGTTAGCGAGACGTGGGCGGCCGGGGACGAGGGCGAGCCCTGGGCGGCGAGCGCGGTGCGAAATGGTGACGGCACGCGGACGCCGCGCAGCTCCGTCGGCGGTGAAATAATTCAAAGAACAACGAAAACCTCTCTGGCTGCGCGACAGGCGCGCGGGGAGCGGTCGAGGGGGGGCGGGGGCGGGGCTCCCAAGAGCATCGCGCACGATGCTCGCCGCTGTCGGGATGGGGGGACGAGGCCAAGAGCGATGAAGGAAGGGAAAACGGGGGGAGAAGACAAACGGAGGTAAGTAGTAAAGGGTAGTGGGGATGCGGAGGTAAGCGAGGAGGCGGAGGTAAAAGGGGATGCGGAGGTAAGCGGGGATGCGGAGGTAAGCGAGGAGGCGGAGGTAAGCGGGGATGCGGAGGTAAGCGAGGATGCGGAAGTTAACGGGGATGCGGAAGTAAGCGGGGATGCGGAGGTAAGCGAGGAGGCGGAGGTAAGCGGCGATGTGGAGGTAAGCGGCGATGCGGAGGGAAGTGGGGATGCGGAGGGAAGTGGGGATGCGGAGGGAAGTGGGGATGCGGAGGGAAGTGGGGATGCGGAGGGAAGTGGGGATGCGGAGGGAAGTGGGGATGCGGAGGGAAGCGGCGATGCGGAGGGAAGCGGGAACGGAGCGAGGCGGAGGAAGGGAAGAGGGGGCGGAGGGAAGCTTAGGTGGAGGAAAGCGGGGCGTGTGGAAGCGGGGGCGGATGGAAGCGAGTGAGAAGGAAAGCGAGGGCGGAGAAAAGCGAGACGGAGGTAGGTGGTGGGGGGCCGAGCCGTGGCGGGGCGGACGGGATGGAGTGAGGCAGGTCGGTACGTTTCCGAGAGTAGCAGGTCGGTACGACCCGGGACGTGTCGGAGAGAGGGGACGGGAGCGGGCCATGTGCACGCGAGGAGGAGAAAGAGGCAGCAGGTGTGGAGGGAAGAAATAGCGGGATCGGAGAGTGTGCTGAAGGAGTTGCGGAACTAGATGGCTAAATCGGAACATGATTGTGCGTGATGGTAACAGATTGGGGTAAGACATCCAGTGACAGACTTGTGTGGAGTGACATTGCGTAGGAAAGACTGATGTGGGCGGGTGGAGGCGATGGCGCATGGCTAGCGTCGCTCGTTCGGAACCTTCCGTGTATCTGGGAGACCGGCGCGGCAGTTCATGGAGCGGAGCAACCGGTACATGAAGGTTTTGGCGACCCACTGCCCCGCACATCGACATTAGTTAAAGGTCGCACACGAATGCTATTCCGATACTCAGAAAACACCGAAGGGGGAGGAGGAGAACTTCCCCTTTGACCCTCTTCGCTAGAAAGGGGGGAAGAAGTAAACTCCAAGGATGCATTGCAATATAATTGAAAGAAAATTTTATATATTTACAAAGAGCTAATGTATTTAGGAGTATATTACAATTAATTTCTGTAGTTTGAGTTAAAATTTTTTTGAGTTTTTGAGGTTTCACCAGGGCATGTAGAGTTTCCATATTTTTTGTACTTGCGGACCTTTCCTATGACAGAGATGTCCACGGTGGTTGTTTTTTTTGGGGGGGGGGAAGTTATCCAGTTAAACATTTACTACGTTGCTCAAAGTGCAAAAATGTTTACTTTAACAGTAAAGACAAAAATTTCTCTGGTATCCGTCGTTGCCCCACGCCATTGATACGAGCTTATTAATCCGGCTGTTTTCAGCTACGAACTCAATTTTGGTTTTGTTTGGCTGATTCCGGACACGTCAACTAGGGTCATTAATCCATGCATGTTCTTTGCTCGGGAGATGGCGGTGATCTGCCCCGCTGGATGGCGAGATCCGGCGCCTACCTACCGTCGACTAGTGAGGTTTTCCCCAATCAGGTATCTCCCACCAGCGGGGTACCGGCCCAGCCAGAACAAGCTATACGCTCCCTGCCGACATCGTAGTATAGTGCCTGTAAGTAAGTGTGAGTGAAAGGGGTGAGGATAGAGCAAGGAAAGGGAATGAAAGATCACGGGGGGTCAGTGGTTAGTTTGTTATGGCACTGCTCCGGCATTCGCCTGGTGTTGATCGGAGAAATCACGAAAACTACCGATCACAGCAACCGGCTGTTAGAATTCTCCTCTCAACATATAATAATTAACTATAGATGAGTGCTGATGAAGCTATGTTGGAAACAAGGCCTGGTGTAACGGAGAGCGAGCCCGCAGCCAGCGCTCTGTCTATTCCGAATGCTGCCCGCAATAACTGTAGTTGCAAGGCCGGTCGTCGGAGGGGAAACGCCAGCGCGCTGTCGGAGGCGCCGCGCGAGGTCGCGCATCGTGCATGGGCGACGGCGCAGCCATGCAAGCGGCGCGACAGGGAAGCGCCCGTCTGCAGCGACAGGTGTCGAAGCGAAGCTCTCGTGGCGCTGCGTCATGCACACGCCGTAAAACCAAAGACGCGCTCAGCGGAAGCTCCCTCGGCGCCGCGCGCGCACGCGCCTTCGCTCGCTGCTGCCTCAGCAGATTGCCCGACGCGCGCCTCTCCGTCTTCTCAGCACCTCTCCACGTCCCCCGCCTCGCCTCACCCCACTTCCACCCCCCGCGCCTCGCCTTCTTTCCTCCCTTCGCCTCGCACTTTCCTCGCGCCTCGCACTACCGCACTTTCCTTCCAGCCTCGCACTTCGCCCGCCTCGCCTCGCGCCGCTTCCCTCCTGCCTCGCACTTTCCTCCCGCCTCGCCCACTTCGCCTCTCGCCTCGCACCTTCCTCCCTCGCCTCCCTCCCCCCGCCTCGCACTTCCCTCCCCCGCCTGCCTCGCCTTTCCTCCCCACTCGCCTCTTCCCCTCACTTCCCTCCCCGCCTCGCCTCGCACTTTCCTTCCAGCCTCGCCTCGCACTTTCCTCCCCCGCCTCGCCTCGCCTCGCCTCGGCCGCCTCCCCCGCCTCGCCTCGCCTTTTCCTCCCCGCCCTGCCTCACCCTTCCTTCCTCCCCGCCTCTTGCCTCCCTCCACTTCCCTCCCGCCTCGCCTCGGCCTTCCCTCCCCGCCTCCCTCCTTCCACTTCCCTGCCCGCCTCGCCTCGAACTTTCCTTCCAGCCTCGCCTCGCTTCCCTCCCGCCTCGCCTCGCACTTTCCTCCAGCCTCGCCTCGCACTCCTTCGCCTCGCCTCGCACTTCCCCTCCCGCCTCGCTTTCCTCCCCGCCTCGCTTCCCCTCCCCGCCTCCCTCGCCTCCCCGCCTCTTCGCACTTCCCTCCCGCCTCGCGCCTTCCCTCCCTTCTTTCCGCCTCGCCACGCCTTCCCCGCCACGCCTCGCACTTTTTCCCCCGCCTCGCCTCGCACTTTCCCTCCCACTCGCCTCGCACTTTCCTTCCAGCCTCGCCTCGCCTTTCCTCCGCCTCGTCTCGCCTCGCCTTTCCACCCTCGCCTCGCTTCCTCTCGCCTCCCTTCCCTCCCCGCCCACTTGCCCTCCCTCCCCTTCCACTTTCCTCTCCCTCGCCTCGCACTTCCCTTCCAGCCTCGCCTCCTTCCCTCCCCCTCGCCTCCGCTTCCCTCCTCGCCTCGTCCGCCGCCTCCGCCTCGCCTCGCAAGCCTCCCTTCCCTCCTCCCTCGCCTCGCCTCGCCTCCCTCGCGCCTCCCTCGCCTCGCCCTCCTCCCTCCCCCTCCGCCTCGCCTCGCACTTCCCTCCCCCGCCTTCGCCTCGCCTCGCTTTCCTCCGCCCGCCTCCACTTTCCTTCCCTCGCTTCCTCCCCCGCCCCGCACTTCCCTCCGCCTCTCCTCCCCCTTCCCTTCCCTCCCCGCCTCGCCTCGCACTTTCCCCGCCCTCGCCTTTCCTCCGCCTCGCCTCACACTTTCCTTCCAGCCTCGCCTCGCACCCGCCTCGCCTCGCACTTTCCTTCCGCCTCGCCTCGCCTCCTCCCCGCCTCGTCTCGCACTTTCCTCCCCGCCTCTGCACTTTCCTCTCCGCCTCCTTCCCTCCCGCGCACCTCCCTCCCCGCTTCCACTTCCCTCCCCGCCTCGCCTCGAACTTTCCTCCCCGCCTCGCCTCGCTCTTCCCTCCCCCCTCGCCTCGCTTCCCTCGCCTCGTCTCGCCCTTTCCTCCCGCCTCGCCTCGCACTTCCCTCCCCGCCTCGCCTCGCACTTTCCTCCACGCCTCACCTCCAGTCGAGCATATGTAAAATACTTTGTTGGTAAGACTGATTTTGAGAAAAAACTTGCACATTTTATAAAAGTATAGAACTACAGATGCTACAGAATGGCACGTACTTCCTCGTACTTGTTAGTTCTCCTTTCTACTTTTTTACTATTTATTTTGTTTGTTTTTTTTTACTATCTCGATATCGCTTACGCAGTACAAAGGTATGTGATGCTGCGCGAAAAAACGGCGAATTTTTCGCCAAAAAACTCTTATTACCGGGCCCTAGTAACAAAAAAGTGGATAAATCTAATTGCTAAATTTAGGGGAAAATCCATGCTCTGTGGGTCCTTGATACCGAGAAATCTATTGACGGCAAAACGTTTGTCCGTGCCACTGTTCATCCGTCTTTCTGTCAGGGAACAACGCTACCGATAAAACCGTTCATCCGATTTTCACTAAAATTGATATTCCCCAATCAATCTGGCTGGTAACGCGGTTCTTTGGATTTAAATGCAATATTTTAATTATGGGGATACTTTATACGAAGCCCGTGGAACATTTTTCAAATTTTCAAAAAATAGTCTCATTTACAATTTTTAATAAATTTTGTTGTCGGATAGAGAAAAAGACTTAAGAGGATGGTGTAGGTTTCATGTTCCTTGAAAACCCTGATTTTTCAAAAACAACAGTTTAAATTTTTTTTCGGAGCCTTCCTACGTCTAAAATATTAAAGATGGAGATTTTTCTCTTGAGGAAATATGTTCCTTAAAGATAGATTTTGAAATAACGTCATGTACAATTTTTCAAAAATTTGATTACTTTTCGCGTAGTTTTGCGTGAAATTACGGACAAGAAAGTAGCACTAGTTGTGTTGTTTTAACACCACTAGTTTACATGACTATAAGGTAAAATTATTTCTGTAGAAACCTGATTTACGATTAGATCTTACGGCGAGTGCTTCGGAATCCAAAGATGTTTCTCTCTTCCTCAGGAGAAGGACTATCCTCACATTGCATTAAGACAAAGGCTCCCTACGTACTCTCCTCCGCCGTCTACGATCACCCACCTCAACTTCTTGTCTGCCTCTGATAGATAGATAGATAGATAGATAGATAGATAGATAGATAGATAGATAGATAGATAGATAGATAGATAGATATCATTCTGCAGGTAGGTATATACAACCTGGTGGCAGAACTCTACAATTTACATATTACTAATATTAACTTTAAATTATTTAAAGACATAATAATAATAATAATAATAATAATAATAATAATAATAATAATAATAATAATAATATGCTAACAATAATAGCCTTAACTACATTTTATGGTTGACTTGATTGATTGATTTTTTCATGTTTCCGGGCGCGTCAACTACTCAGGTCATTAGTCCCGTTAGTGTAGTGCATGTTTTTTCTCGGGAGATGGCATTGATCTTCCCCCGCTGGATGGCGAGATCCGGCGCCGACCTACCGTCGGCTAGTGGGGTTTCCCCTTAACCAGGACTCTCCCACCAGCGGGTCACCGCCCCAGCCGAGACAAGCTCTAAGCTCCCGACCGGTCTCCCGGGATATGTGGTAGTGTAGTGCGTGTTAGTGTAGGTGTGTGTGTGTAAGAGGAGAGGGTAGGACAAGGAATGGGAAGGACAGATCGCGCGCGGTCCGTGGCCCGTTTGATAGGGTACTGCTCCGGCATTCGCCTGGTGTTGATCGGAGAAACCACGGAAAACTACCGATCAGAGCAGCCGGCCGCTAGAATTCTCGTCCAGACATTATGGTTGACCTGCACAGTTATTTGAAACTATTAAATACAAGATTACACGACTTTTTAATTACACTTCACTTCACTTTCACTTCACTTCACAACATTTGAAACAACACATGCCCAACGATTGTCTCCGTGCCCGCTCCGTCTCGCGTCTGAACGTGGCTTCTCCGTCCACCTGAGTCGACCACTGCCATCCACCCGCACCCGCTGCCCACCGCATCAGCCCGCGACTCCTCAACGCCCACCCTCTCCCGAAGACCTTTTCGGCTGCCGCTCCTCCGCCCCCGCCCCTCTCGACGCACGCCGTGTCCCCACGTTCGGGTCCGACCATCGCGAATGCCTCTGTCCGTCTGGAGCATCCCACCGATCGCCCAACAGCCCACGCTCTCCGCCTGCACCACCCCACCCACTCCGCGCTCTATCCCTACCCCTCTCCGGACTCACACACTTCCCTGCGACCGGGAACGGTAGCTCAGTGCATCAACTGATGTCACTGTAGCGCCTCTGACCGGGAGGTCCTAAGTTCCCACTCCCCACGGCGGCAGGATTTTCGACACTAGTTTTTCAGCTAGGTCGAATTCAGTCGCTGTCTGGAGGAGAATTGTAGCGGCCGGCTGCTCTGATCGGTAGTTTTCCGTGGTTTCTCCGATCAACCCCAGGCGAATGCCGGAGCAGTACCCTACCAAACGGGACACGGACCGCGCGTGATCTGTCCTTCCTCTTCCTTGTTTTATCCTCTCCCCTTACACACACACACACACACACACACTAACATGCACTACACTATCACATAGTCCGGGAGACCGGTCGGGAGCTTAGAGCTTGTCCCGGCTGGGGCGGTGCCCTGCTGGTGGGAGAGTCCTGGTTAGGGGGAAACCCCACTAGCCGACGGTAGGTCGGTGCCGGATCTCGCCATCCAGTGGGGGAAGATCACCGCCATCTCCCGAGAACCACGTGCACTACACCTACAGGACTAATGACCAAAGCAGTTGACGCGCCCGGAAACACGAAAAAATCAATCAATCAATCACACTTCCTGCGACCTCTTTATTGCTGCCTCTCCCTCCTCCAACCAAGGGGCCGGGGGTATCGATAGCACCGATGTATCGATATTACAACGTTGTATAAATTTAGATCGACTTTTCCATATCTGCTCGGAAAGGCCGGCTCCTATGTTCCATTCCCGCCAACTACAGAGGGGTATACCAGAGACGGAATATTCGGGTACAGGAAAAGGAAGGTGGTATCGTATTGCCATAAAAGAAATTAGAAATATTCATGAAATGGATTTATGTTGAAAGTTAACAAAGAAAGATAATTACAGGAATAATTAAAATGTCTATTAAAAAAATAATTTTATAACTCCATATTTATACACAATTTCCTTCGCATACAATTGTTACTGGATAAACTTACTTCTTACATTAATAATTTATATTCTACATTATTGTATTTTATATCTATTACTATAAAGTACATTAAAACGTGGTTTCAACCTGTTGCAAGAAAATGTATTTATTTTAACTAATAATAATGTTCTGACCCTGTTATTGTTCTGATTAATTACGAAACATCTGCTGCCAAATGTATTTAGAAGCAACCCTCAGAACACAGTATCTAATAATGCAGCCTTTATGGGTCATAAAGGGGCCACAGTCTCCTTTGACCTCAGTCTCCTGCCCTGCCACGCGGCTCCGGACTCAGAAATTCTCTCGAGGGGGCTGCTGCCCCTAACCGTTCGTTATCCCCCTGCCACTTCCAAGGCTCGCAAACTCATTTATGAGCTGCGCAGGGCATCCACGTCTCAGTTGTCACATTAAAAACATGCGTGGTTCAAAAAAGGTTTTTTAAGCAATAAAATTAATTAATGCTATACCATAAAATAATAATTATATTCTCAACTTTAAATAGATTTGTCTTGAATAACTTTCCATTAAAAACTGGTGTTGATATTCAAATTTTGGATATCAATATTCTGATATTTTGAAAAAGAGATACCTCTCTTTAAAGATAGCCAATAAATTGATCTTATCCCCTCTCTGACGATCTACATGATCCATCCTGCCTTCTCCTTTTTCAGCTGATCCATTCACTCCCGACATATTGCTATTCACATCACACCGAGCCGCCCACTTTCTCAAACCCAGGTGGATTCTTTTACAGTTCTTCTTCCTAACTCCGAAAAAAAGAAGAATGGAAGATGGAGTGTGTCGCCTCTGCGATGTTCCGAGAAGTCGGCTCTCAATTTCGTGCTCTTCTATTTTTGTATGAGGTTTCCCAGACTTCGCTACCTCCCAGATGAATGGCGAAGCACTGCAAAGGAAGGTCCACCTCCCCATCTCTTCCCTTTCAGTGAGAAAGAAACGGTCTCTACCAACTACAAAACGACGCACATACTCAATATGGATTGATATTATGGCGAGATATTTCTACATTTCGGGATCTTCGTAATATTATGAAGGAGTATTCTCGTTGATTTTATATGAAATATGCATACAGCCCTTCAAGAGACTGCAAAGATTTCAAGAACCAATATTTTAATAACACTACTCGCCGCTGATATAAACGGATTATGGTTGGTCATATTATTCAGCGGAGCGCAGCTGGATACAAATGTATCGTCAGGTGGAGGATCAATCACGTATAAAACAAAATTATGAAGCAAAAATAACTATGGGGAATCCAATGTTGAGATACTTGAAGACTATTATATATATATGGTGCAGATACCAGAAAAACAAATTACCGATATGTTGTGATTATGGAAAAGCAACTATCAAAACTTATCAATTTCGATTGGTGTCTATTCTCAATTCAAAAACGAAATTGTGGCAATTTATTTTATTTTACAAAACATTTCAAGATCTTTTTAATGAACACATCGTACTTATTTTCTAAGAGAATCAGATACTTTACTCGTTTAAATAAAGGGAAAAATTAATGGATTTTCTCGATGAAAATTCTACGGAATAGATATACGATATGCTAGAAGGAGAAGGAAATGCGAGCTTGAAATGAAACCAAGATTAAACAGTACATTTTAACAATCAATTTATTATACGCCAGTAATCTTAACAGTTAACTTTTTTATACTTTTATCGATATTTCGATATTATCGATTCATATGTGTTGATCCTGATACTGGATATTTCAAGTTGAAAATTATCGATACTTAAACCATAATGTTTTTAGTATGGAAAGTCCCAATACGGGCACGTCCTAGTACGGAAATTCGTGACGCAGGAAACATGCATTACTCTAAACTACGCGTTAGTTGGATGTTTGTAGCCAAGTTGCTCCATGGCAAAAGTTTCTATATGCAAGGGGCGTGGGATGTCAATATTCCGTGTCGGATTGTCTCAAAGAACAAGCGGCTCATTTGCTGCCTTTGCGGCGCACAATACCTGTTTGCGAAACGAAACGGCTTAAAACTTAACAAGGCGTGGGGCGCGGTTGAAGAACTCTGCAATCTCGTCACTATGCCGTGCACTACATTCACACTGTTGCCAAGGGTTTGAAAGTGGCACATTTTCTCCTCATAATAAGAATTTTGTAAATTCCTGATTCTGCGCGTTGATTAGGAGGCTAATAATATCTGATAATTCAAATTTTATGTATATATTTGTGGTACTTTTAATTCTTGTGTGTGAAAGCGATGTAGATTACAAATAATTTGGCACATTGGACATAATTAGAAAAGATACATTTGCGTTAAAAATAGTAACAACGTTCTTCAAGTGGAAGGATGTCTACATTTATTATATACTAGAAAACCATGGTTAAATGTAAGATCTGTAAATCGCCGAGAAAGTGATTATAAAACCGTGACATATTCTGATCTCCAAAGTACAATGATATTAAAATATCTAGAACGCAAGTGACACGCAAAATTATAAGTTTTTCTGGATGTGAGAAGTATTTGCAAATATATCATTATTCATTTACATGACCGGTTGAATTGGTAAATTTCCAGTGCACATGAATAATAATTTCAAGAAATACTTTAACACGTGAAATGAAAATGTAGCAAGCATGTAAGAATATCCATTTCATATTGTGAGGAACCACTTCACATTGAGAAGCACATGTTGGGAGACAAGTCGGAAGCTTAGAGTTTGTCCCAGAGGTGACGGGATCTCGCTGGGATAGTTACCTGGAGAGTCGTATGTAAAATGGGTAACCGTGAAAATAGCGGATCCCTTCAACTTATCTCGTAAAACTTGTTTTCTAATTCTACACGTAAATGGGGGACCGACCCCTCTCTCTGGGCATATGAGGCTTAGGAGACAAACCAATCCAGGTAAAGAAAAGGACTGATGAAGCACATAAGCACAAGCTTTGAAGCAGCAACACAGTTTACATTTGTTCAAAGATGGAAATCACACCTAGTGCTACGGAGAGATAACAAAATTGAGACGACAAATAAGAAGATTGTAAGCAGCAGTGACAAAAGGAAAGCACAGGAATATTTTTCCAAAGACCTTGGTACAGAATTCATTCCACAATAGAATAAAATGTTAACGCCCTCGAGACATTAAATGAGAAAGATATTTCATGTATGAGAATGATACTTCGGAATTTGTACAGCAGGAGAAAGAAAAACCAGCCCTGCCTAAAAGTCGGTCCTCAATTTACATAAGCCCAGAAACGGGTCGGTCGCCAATTTAAGTATGCCTTTCTCTTGGTTGACACCCAAACACATGGGTTAAACTCTTATCTTCCTTCTGGTACCCAATTTACATACGCCGATCTGGGGAAGGGAAATCCAAAGAGCTTTTGTTCGCCGGATCTGACGTTCTAGCGCAGAAGGAAAGCCATCACCACCCAGCTATAAAGTGCACGAACCTATGACCCCAGTCCCAAAACCTATGACCAAGATTAGCTTACGCGCTCCAAAACACAAAATAATGCTTATTCATTAATAATAAATCTACCACAACAAACTTTAGTAAGGCATTCTTGCATCTGTGGTTCGAATTTAATACTATTTTTTGGCTACCTGGTGTTTTTTCCACAACAATTTACTACAACAAACTTTAGTAAGGCATTCTTGCATCTGTGGTTCAAATTTAATTTTTTTCTATCTGGTGTTTTTTCCAGCTTCATTGGGTTGCCGATTTCGGCTATCCGCGCCGGGAAACTACTAAGTCGCTCATGGAGACAAATACTAACCTTCTTTTACACTAGTCACAGTTGCGGTTTCCTTTTTCTAGGACAGAAGGCTGACAAGCTCGTCTGCGTCAATACATGAAAGTCAAGGGACAAACAACCATACCCATGGCGGGACTCGAACCCGCAACCCTTCGGACCGAGACGCTGAGTCGGCATACACTCTAGCCACCTCGGCGTTTCAAGTCGGCAAAAATTGAATATTGTATTTAAAGTTCCTAAAGGAAAAAAAATTTGTGAGGCACAAACTGGAAGGCTGAGGACCGTACAGACGGTGAAATCTCAATTTTTGCCAAAGTGTGTTTTAATTGATTCATTGATTTTTTCGTGTTTCCGGGCGCGTCAACTGCTTCGGTCATTAGTCCCGTTAGTGTAGTGCATGTTTTTTCTCGCGAAATGACGGTGATCTTCCCCCGCTGGATGGCGAGATCCGGCGCCGACCTACCGTCGGCTAGTGGGGGTTCCCTCTAACCAGGACTCTCCCACCAGCGGGGCACCGCCCCAGCCGGGACAAGCTCTATGCTCCCGACCGGTCTCCCGGAATATGTAGTAGTGTATTGCATGTTAGTGTAAGTGTGTGTATGTAAAGGGAGAGGATAGGACAAGGAAGATGAAGGACAGATCGCGCGCGGTCCGGGGCCCGTTTGTTAGGGTACTGCTCCTGCATTCGCCTGGTGCTGATCGGAGAAACCACGGAAAACTACCGATCAGAGCAACCGGCCGCTATAATTCTCCTCCAGACAGCGACTGAATTCGACCTAGCTAAAAAGCTACTGCTGAAAATCCTGCCGCCGTGGGGAGTGGGAACCTAGGACCTCCCGGTCAGAGGCGCTGCAGTGACATCAGTTGATCCACTGAACTATCGCTCCCGGTCCAAAGTGTGGCATAGGACGGTCTGAGCGCAAGCCCTTCAGCTAAACCCTCCTTATTTTGGTAACCTTGTTAAAGCGCGCCTGCGTCTATCGCCCGCGAAGTACAAAGGGCGCGGCCGTCGCCCAGGGCCCTCGCGCGCCCAGCCGTCGCGTCGCCCGGCGCGCAGCCAGGGCGAATTAAAAAGTCACGAGGGCGGGGGCGGAAGCGCACCCTTCGCGCGTAACTTTAACCAAAATTCCGTTTCGCAGGTTTAACGCGGAACGTTTCATATTTTATTACGAGTCGCCCAAAAACAGTTTTATATGGAACGAAATTCTCTTAAAGTAGGTTTTATTCAGGCTTTGCATAACACAAAGAGTAAAATAGGTTTTAAAATATCCCAAATTCAGCGCTTGCTAATTTAATTTTCGTCGCATTATGTATTATATTTCGTTTTTTTCTCCAATAAATGAAAACTTGCGTTTTACTAGAGAGATCCAGGTGCGTGAATGTCATTTTACAAGTGCAAACCAACCAGAGGATATTTTCTATATATTAAACTTACGCATTTTTTAATTCCCCTTCAATAATGCTAATACATAGAATTTGTAAAAAAATGTTTAGAAATGATTTATAAAATATATATTTATTGTTTTGGTTTCTAAATAATATTTAATGATAACGTGAGTTCCCAATTTTACTCTTTATTTGATAGATTGCCGATTATTTTATTTATAATCAGAAGGAGAATCCACGGTGCAGTAAATTTACCTAATCTGTACTCTGCTTTCAGTCGCATATGAGCACGCATGCATACACACACTTACAGGCAAATGTGTAGATTGCACAAATCTGTCCACTATCACGCAAATCTTCACAGTGCTGGCGCACTCGGGGCGTATACGCCCTCGTAGACGCACAGCCACGCAACGCCACACAGTATTCCCAAAAGGTGCGTTAAAAATGCCCTACTCAGCCCACGCACGCTACCACACGCCATGCTTTCGCGCCTGCGCAAACGCCCTCTGCATCACAGCCACTGCAATACACACATAGGACGGGATGAATTCCAACTGCAAGAATACGCATGGCGTCTAGACTGAATAAATCCCTAATTCATTGAGGAATTAATTCCTGATTCATTGAACAAATGATAAAATGGTCCCTTCCTTTGCTTTTGGATTAGAAATGTAGAAAGAACTTAGTAAATAGTTCAGCATCGTAAAGTTTTAATTTTGACATTTATCATAATAATGTAAATTAAACAAGCTTTTAATGTAAATAATACAAGAAAAGAAGAACGAAAGGCAGTAGCGAGTGGGATGCATGACTTCTTGGCTGTCCGGGTGACGCCGAGTAGTGGGCTGAGCGGCCGACGTTTCGCCTGTCATGTCACAGGCTTCCTCAGGACAGTGACAGTCACTGCTTGCGAAAGTGAGTCACTGCCCTAAGGAAGCCTGCGACACGACAGGAGAAACGCCGTCGCCGCTCAGCCCACTACGCGGCGTCACCCGGACAGCCAAGAAGTCATCGACTCGAGCCGCGGAAGCTTACGTGTACGAATGAGATGCATGGTAGGTGTGACAAGTGAAGGTGCGTACGAGTTAGTAAAGAGTAACACGTTCGGGTTTGATTTGTCCCGAAAAAAAGAACAGTCGACTGTCAAGCGGATTGTATTGTTTCGAACACACTAGAGGAGATGAAATGTATACGCGAATTAGTAGAGACGCGCTTTAATGAGCTCAATGATATGTAATAATTTCAAAGTTTAGAACTATAATTTAATTTAAGTACGGGAACTGAATGATAGTACAGTAGCAATTGTAATGAGAAGAACGTGTCTGGAAATTTCAAATTCTGAAAGTATAAGAGTTAAAATTTCGGAATTCGATTGTGGAGACGAATGGAAGCCGGACTCTGTCGCCATCGATAAAGAAAGGGTTTTTGGAGGACAAGGGGGATTCGCGGGTTGGTGAAAAACATTGAAAGGGAAATGAAATTCACGAAATAAACTCTAGTAATGTTTAAGGTCGAAGATTAATTAAAATTCTAGGAGTAAAATAAAATCCAATAAAGGCCATTATTTGACAAAAAGATAGTACAATTGCATAGATTTGCGTACGTGATAAATGAATGTAATTGGAATTTTTTTTCTTAATTAGTGTGAATGTGACTTTTTTAATCTATCATGAGTAGAGTAATGAGTGTATTTTATGTTCATGTTACTCTTAATTTTGTCAGAAATCTGCCATGGCAAACCAGATAAAATAAATTGCGCGATACATTGTAGGACTTAAGGAATTTATAACCAATATTTTTTCATTTAATTTAAGTAATAGTGCGTTTTTCATCAAGTATAAAACCCAATATAGAATTTCTATGAGCAGAGACCTCTTACACAGCGGTGGATTTTCAGGCAAACTCATCTATTATAGAAAAATCCCTGAGATAATTGCGCTAGCCGAGATAAAAGTTTTACGACAGAATAAATATATCAATGGTCACTATATACGAGAGAGATTTTCTTCTGACCCTTGTTTTGTGTGTTTAGACGTTAAATAAATTAATATCCCATTAACACCGTTGACTGAGTAAAGAAAACATCTAATTTACAAAGATACAGACAAAATTGAAACATTTAAGAACATTGAATATTAGGTGCATTTTCACACATTTTAATATCCTGTAATATCCTAATATCCTACACAAATTTTGTTGAATGTCTTTTTTCTTGTGTGTTTGCAATACGTAGTTACTTATTCGGCGATTCTCGATTTCGCGCACTCAGATGAAACAACTCTAGAGTGACAGTGAATACCAGGATTTTTCTGCTAAATTTGCTTTGAACACTATTTCCCCGTATTCATTGAATGTAGTATTCATTGAAAAGAGTTCAACTTTGACCATTTTCTATCACTATATTCTCTCTCAAATTTCCTCAATTTTCTCTAAATAAATCATGATTTAAGTCGGGCTGTAGACCAGCAAAAAAGTTTACAGCACTCTTTTCCCAGTGAGATTTGTAAATCTTTATCGATGCAAAGATGTTCGGCAACAAGCTTTGATGCGGCCTTTGCAAAGCAAACAAAAGGTCTCTTTGATTCATTATCCAACCAAATTCACGAAGGAAACATCAATTAAAATTAATTCAAAATACACAAAGAACGAAAGGCGTAAAAACACAACCCTGATCCCATGCAACGAGAACCGAACGGAAGAAATGAAAACATTGCTTTATCGGTCTGATCTCTTTTTGACCTCCGACCGTTTGGGAAATAAAATTCCCCGGCGGAAAACCGGCCAGCGAACATGGGCTGACAATAAGATCTGCAAATAAAGAGGTAAATGGCACAAAAGGATGCGGCATAATAAATCTGCTCAAAGGCAAAGAGCGCCCTCCAAGCACGTGGGCGTCGACATGGAAGGGGCGGGGCGGGTTAGTGTATGGTAGGGCAGGGCAGGGCGGGGCGGGGCGGTTGGGAAGCCAGGGGATGTGTGAAGGCGAGGCAGGTTGCGGGCCGAAAGGCAAGGAGGGGCGGGAAGGCAGAGCGTGGAGGGGAGGAAATAGGAGGGGCTGGAAGGCAGGGTGGAGCAGATAGGGTAGGGCGGGGAAAGGAAGGGCGGGGGAGGGCCGGAGAGGGTGGGACAGGGCGGATTAGGAGAGGCGAGAGGAGGAGAGATGCAGTGTAGGAAAGTGTAGTGCAGGGCAGGTCAGGTCAGGCAGGGCGAGCAGGGAAGGTTGGGGCAAGTCGGAGATGGGCGGGGCGGGGCGGGGCGGGGCGGGGATGGGTTGGGAAGAGTGAGGCAGGGTCAGGCAAGGCGAGCAAAGAACGGGCAGAACTGTGCAGGGCGGGGCATGGTAGGGCGGGGCACGGTAGGGCGGGGCACGGTAGGGCGGGGCACGGCAGGGCGGGGCATACAACAGAGATGAAGTGGGCGTGGGCGGGGGCGAGTACGCAGATGGAAAATAGGCGGGCTGGCGTGGCGAGCGAGTGCAGAGCGGATGGGCGGGAAGGGGTGGGTTGAGGGCGGTTGGGGCGGGCGGGGTTGGGTGGGGCTGAGCCGCGCTGGGCGGGTGGGGCGGGCGGGGCGGGCGGGGCGGGCGGGGCGGGCGGTGGGCGGGCGGCGGCGGGCGGGGGCGGCGGGGCGGCGGGCGGGGCGGGCGGGCGGCGCGGGGCGGCGGGGCGGCGGGGCGGGCGGCGGTGGCTATGGCAGGGGCGGGGCGGGGTGACAGGAAAGGCGGAGTGGGCGGGTGGAAGGCAAGAGGTAAATGGGAGGAAGAAAACGACTGTGAGAGCCTGGAAAGGAGGGGGTACGGGGCGAGGCGGGAGTGACAGGGGCGGGTCGCGCTGGGAAAGCAAGCGAACGGGTAAGGGCGAGGGCGATGCCAAGCGGACGGGCGCCACGGGGTGGGAGGCGGCTCTGCGAGACGCGGAGGTTGCAGAGGCAGAGCCAGTTGTTGGATCAAGTGCTAAAGGGATTAATTACTAACTCAGCCTCGCGGACGGTTGGTGAGTAAATAAAGTTGGGAACTCAATTCCGCAAGATTCAGGCCTGGCCCTGCATTTCCAGCGGCGGGCGGCCCGGCCCCGCCCGCCCCGCCCCGCGCCATCGCGAGCTCGCGGGCCAGGCGCCGGACCCTCGATGCATATGGAGGGCGTCGCTGCCAGGGCGGCGATGGCCACGGGGTGGGGAGAGGAGTTCGGCGCATTTAGAGGTGGCCAGAGAGTCCAATTGCAGTGGAGCTGCTGGCGGATATTCGACACAAACTAGAGTGCAAAGACGGCAATGCTACTTCTAATACCATCGCTGTCTGGAAGAGAATTTTAGTGGCAGCTTAGCCTTGTCAGGAATTTACCGTAGTTTATTTATTTACGTCAAAAACCAGTTAAAAACTGTGTATGACCTACTATGGGGAGAAGTGAATATTGTGCACGTTTTCAAAATTCTGTGATCCCTACACTAAGCCATATACTACTTGAATTTTGGAGAGAGAGCGAGAGAGAGAGAGAGAGAGAGAGAGAGAGAGAGAGAGAGAGAGAGAGAGAGAGACAGACAGACAGACAGACAAAAAAAACGCTCCGATGTAATAAAATCTATTTCCAAGGATAAATCAGCAATAAATTTTGGGCTCTTATCAAACCTGTCCTTCGTCAAGGAATAATACTTCCTGCCGCGACAACATGGAAACGATAATTTGAATAACTATATTTCCCACTGAATTCTAGAAGACGTGCACAGATAATGAAGTTACATTTATGTCCAGAAGCAAAACAAGGGGCCCTGGTTGCTCCGATCAACACGATGCAAATGCTCAACCAAGCACTATTATTAACTGTTTATATGGTTGGCAATGAATGAAATAAACACAGACAACGATAACTAAATTTTTTCTCCTTTTATTATTACAGAAGTTTCGTGACTTATGTATTAAATTACAAATTTTATATCAGTGCAGAAGAGTTATTTTATTAGTGTTTACAATAGGTGTTGACCATCCGCACAATCTACGCACTTCCTCGAGCGACGCAAGAGCGATTCACACATACGCAACAATATGTAGGGGATACTTCGAACAATGTTCGATGCACACACAATGCTCGCCCACAACTCATCTGCTTTTTCCACTGAAGTAGTGTATACAATTCTTGACGCGAAAAGTTCTCATATTTTCGAAAAATTGTACATGAGGCTTATTTCAAAATCTATGTTTAAGGAACAGATTTCATTAAGGGAAAAAAAATCTCTATCGTTAATATTTTAGTTGTTGGAAGATGCAAGTTTATGCAATTTTCGGAAAATTATGGTTTTCAACGAACATTGGGTCTCCAAAACGTCCTTCACATTACGGAACAAAAAAATGTAATCAAAACGATGGAGCCATATCTTTTTTTTTTTAATTTTGAATATTTCCCAGAGGCTTCATGTACCCCCAAAATTAAAATATCATTTTCAAATTCAAGGGGTCATGACATCAGCCACAGAGATTGATTGATTTATTGATCCTGCAAAATCCCTTTAAGGGCAAAGGTCTCTTGCTTCAGCAGGGTGAAAAGTTGGCTTTCACGTTTACATCATATGAAATTGCTTTTATACAAAATTATACAAAATGAAATTACACATAAATACACAATTTTACAAAAATTCAAATTTTCTTTTTGCCTCAAACTCTTCTGTCAATGTCTTCCACCAGTCTCAGTCTCTCACTTGAACTTTACTCTGAACCGATATACACATTAAGTATATTACAAAAACCTAACAAAAACACCTTTGAAACCCACAAATCAGATGAAATTGGGGAATACCAATTTTGAAGAAAATCGGCTCAGCCGCTAGCGTTGTTTACAGACAGACAGACGTTTGCCGTCAATCGAGTTTTCGGTATCCAGAACCCATAAAACATGGAGTCTGACTACAAGTCTTTGAGGATTCTTTTTTCTCAATTTAGCAACTAGATTTACCTCCTTTTTCGTTACCAGGGCCCTGAAATAAGAGTATTTCTACCAAAAATTCGTCGCTTTTTCCCGCAGCATTACATAACTCTCTCTACTGCCTAAGCGGTAGCGAGGAAGAAAAAACTAAAGAATCCGGCTAGCGCGGTGTCTACACCACAGTCCACCTCGATCTATCATCGATGCCTATTATTTTTCACTTACATGAGTGCGTACAGTGCGCGCTAAATGGGCCAGTGCCCCTTCATACATACCACAACTTTACACAGGTGGCAAGGCCTACAAGTTCTAATAAACCAGGAAGATTATCTCGAAGAAAGGGCAAGTACATCGTACCATCCAATCGGTCGGGGAAAACCACTGGCTCTGTAAGGTGATCTCTGATGATACCAGCCCAAAAATATACAGAACATTGCTGCTGATGTCCGTCTTCTATGATTGTGGATTTTCAGTTCTCCGTGTGTGTAGGTAGTGGAAATTCACAATACCAACGTGGAAATGCTGTGCTTCGTCACTAAACATAATACTCTATACGAACGAGGCATTACTCGCGTTCTACGTAAGACGCCACTCACAGAATACCACTTGAGAGCTGCACCCTCTGAAAATGGTTTAGTATATTCATCTCTTAGAGCATTCCCTTCTTATAAACCGCCCCACTTACCATGTACTCGAACTCGCATCGTCCGTAAGAGCCTTCAGCACAACCTGCTTGCCGAGAAGTCGCATTGGCGCTTTGAATCGGCAGATGAACGTGCAACACTTCCCATCTTGTCTGTTGAAAGCGCTGCGTATTGTCTGCATTCAAGGCACGCAACGATCGCGGAATCGCTCCCGATAAGCACTGCTAGCTTCGTTGGTTTGCCAAGACGTTCACCGAGAAGTAACGTCATGTCTCCATATACTTGGAACCTGATCCTGCTACTCTCTTCCACGTTTCACTTGACGCTACAGTGGAACTGCAGGAAACTGTAATGGCAAATACTACGAAAAGTCGGATAATGGCCTACCGCTGACTAAGCGTACGATGTACCGCCGCTACGAGTGCGCTGCTCAAATACTCTGAGCTTGCGCCTGAGTTATTCTCTAGAGCAGGGCTGTCCAACTGGCGGCCCAAGGGCCGCATGCGACCCGCTGTGCCATGTATTGTGGCCCGTCAACGTGAAAGTCCCTTGAATCCATGTCGGGCCAGAACTTTGTGTGCCTATCACACGCGTTCTGCCGGTGTCCTCATTCCCTCAACGTATAAAACTGGTTAAGATTAGACTTAAGGAATTTTTTCTAGTAAATTCAGAAATTCGAAATCATCCCAAAATGTTTCACTGCATTATGCATGGTATGACCTGTTATTATGCTTAGATCATCCCTACGTTTCAGAGCAGCCGAGATCAACAATACGTGATCACATATAGATCACCTGAGTAATGAAAATATCGCCCGCGACCGTATTAAAAAGTTAAGTTGTGGCCCTTGACGCCTTGCAAGTTGGATGCCCCTTCTCTAGAGATTGGCCGAACTGCGCCTCGAGAATATACAGCAATGATCGCAATTCGTGTTCCAATTCATATCCAATCCCCTGTGTTTATCAATAGGGAATAATCCTTCGAAATAGTGGAAAAGGAATTTCCGTCTCATAATAACGTTATGTGTTAGCCTTTCAAGGCAGTAGACCACCTACATTCCTCAATCAGAACGATAAATGAGGAAAAATCTTTTAACAATAAACCAACTTAATGAACATTGTACAAATCCAGTACTCAATCTTACTGATTAACAATACATACGAAAGTAGAAATGTGTTGTATTCTCTAAATATCACATGTTTTTTTACATGTATGATCTATAAGTGTTCGCCAAAATTAAGCGATTCCTTCCCAAACGCTGACTGTCGCCAATGATTTTACCAATGACTTTGGCATGAATTTGCTCTTGACAAATGAGCAAAAGTTAATTTAAAGACAGGTAAAGTGACGTCACAGAGCATTGAAGTTCATATGCAAACTGATATTCAAGACATTGAACCAGTTAAGCTTACAAATATTTTGGAATTGAAGAATGTGAGAACATATCGAACGAATGAAGGATATACATCGCAAGGAGTATTACGGAAGAGAGGCTTGTCCTGCTCCAGGTATAAAATATCATATTACATTAGGTAGTTTGACAGTGCCTGTAGCCGGGGAGAGTTTCGGACTAGTGGACTGGATTGAGCAAAAAATTCGAATAATAATCAAAACTAGTCCTGCTACAACTTCACATACTTTATGTACTATTTCTAAATTTGCAATTTTCAAAACTTCAGAGAATTCAACCAAAATTAGACAAGCGCCGTTCTTCTATCCCTTGAAAAAATTGAAGAAAACATTTCGAGCGTTTTTTGAGATTTTTTTTTACAAATTGCATTGATTTAAAACAGTAAGGGGAGACCCAAAAATGTTAAAGAAATGGTGGAGAGAGAAACAACTCCTTGGACAATATGTAAAGATAATGCAAATGGCGCAGATAAGTAAAGATCAATCATTTATTTGGTTTAAAAGGGGAAGAATGGAGCCAGAATCGGAAGCAATTGCAGTAGCTCACAAGGCGTTGAGAACACATTATTATAAAGCGATTCTTAAAATTTCCCAAGGTGATAAATGCCGCATTGGACAGGAACAAGTCAAAACTACTGATCATGTAGTTTCACCTTTTGCAATTCTAGCGAAGGCCGAATACTTGAAAAGACACAACCGTGTGAGTAATTACTTCCACTTACTAATCTGTATCGCCCTCGAAGTTTCAAACACTTGCCCCAAGTGGTACGACCACTCACCAAAACCGGTGGCGACTGTTGGACTGTGTACAATGATATACGACCATTAAATTCAAACTGACCACACGAAGCGGGTAACCGGGTATTGTTTCCCTCGATTTGGAGAAAAAAGTGTCTACTTGTAGATGTTTCTGTAACGTGCGATAAAAACGTCTTAGCCAAGGAGGCAGAGAAACGTCTAAATACAAGAGTTTGGAAATCGATATCGGCGGAATGTGTAAGCGTACGTCGTCCCGGTAGTTATCGGAGCTCTGCTACTTGTTTCGCAAAATTTGTGCAAGAACTTGACTAAACTCCGAGGTCATTCAAACGACTGGAAGTACAATACATTGCATTAGTGGGAACTGCCCACATTTTGCGCAAGGTATTGTAGAGTCATCAACACGACCTACATCTGCTCCTTCGAAGACTGGTTGCAACCCGGACTGTATGTTATATTCAACCGACTAATAAAAGCTTTCGTTGTAAATTAGACAAGTAATAATAATATTAATAATAATAATAATAATAATAATAATAATAATAATAATAATAATAATAATAATAATAATAATATAGTGTGTAAATGAGGAGACATCAATAAAATGTTTCCTCTACGAAACCGTACGTGTTTGTCCGCTGAAAGTGAGCCCCACTGCTTGCCTACGTTTGAGCTTCCCAAGTGCGAAATGCGTGTCACACATCAGCATCCGTTCTCCAGGAGGCTCATCCTTAATCTTGAAGGTCAACGCTCAATATTCACGGTAGTTTCATCCACGTTAAGTTTTCTGCAAATATTGTTGCTCCATTCAATCTAATTTGGTGTGCGAGATGTCAGAGAGAGAGAGAGAGAGAGAGATAAAGAGAGAGAGAGAAAGTGAGAGAGAGAGAAAGTGAGAGAGAAAGAAAGGAAAAGGGACAGAAAGAAAGAGAAAGGGGAAGAAAGACAGAAAGAGAAAGGGAGAGAAAGACAGAAAGAGAAAGGGAGAGAAAGACAGAAAGACAGAAAGAGAAAGGGAGAGAAATACAGAAAGAGAAAGAAAGACAGAGAAAGAAAGACAGAGAAAGAAAGACAGAGAAAGAAAGAGAAAGAGAGAATAAAGGAAAGGCAGAAAGAGAGAAAGAGAAAGGGAGAGGCTAGGCATCGCACGCACCTACAATCCGCGAGCGACTCCGCGCCCCCTCGTCCCATTTCCTCGCATTCGAATCGTATGCGCCGCCATCTACACCACATATTAACCCCCACTTTCCAGCGAGTGAGTGGACAAATGAGCTAGTAATTGAGTGTGTGGGAGACTGAGTGTGAGTGAGTGAGAGACTGAGTGTGACAGTGAGTGAGAATGTGACCATGTGTGGGAGAGTAGGTGGGTAAGTGAGGATGGGAGGGCGAGTGAGTGACTATGGGTATGAGTGAGTAAGTGGTTGAGTGTGTCACTGTGTATGAGGACAGAGTGAACAAGTAAGTGAATGAGTTACTAAATGAAAAACGGAGTGAGTGACAGTGACAGTGACAGTGACTGAGTGAGTTTATCTGTGTGAGTGTGTGTTTGAGAGTAAGTGCGTGAGTGAATGTATGAGTGGGTGGGTGAGTGAATGTTTTCAATTGCGTTAATAATAGTAACTACCGCGCGAATGTGGTAGTGCACGTTGTTACCAAAGTTGCCGGTGTACGCAGAGAGCAGAGCTTATTGCCTATCTGGCCAGTGGCGAAAATCCGCCACCGTGGGGACCCTACACACTGAATCTCCCTGTCAGAGATGCCGAGCGGTTTAATTTGTAACGGAGGTATCCCAGTCGGTATCGCCGCTCCTTCACAAGTAAGACAAAGGAATGAATCTTTCCAGCGATTACGAAGAAAAATAGTAATTTTTGTACATAACTTTCAGTAATAAATGCATCTTTTCTGCCCTTTCTTTATTTGTCGAAGATTAAAATACAACCAAGAGGATTTTTCAAATTAAAAGAGACATTAGATGATTAGAGTACAGTAGTACAGAACACTAGCCATTTGAGGATGGTAACTCAATTACATACGTACTATCGTATGCGTACGTATACACGGAGTAATGTAAAAACTGCTCCTAATTTTTTCTTTCAATTTGTAGGAATAGAGTAAAACACACTTATAAAGCTGGCTTAGGTCCGATTTTCACGGTTAACTCCAAATTTTCGAAAATTGCAATATTTTGACCTTTTTACCGCGTCTTCCTACAACTATAAAATTGAAAATAAAGATTTTTCTTTCCAATAAAATTTGTTATCCATAAGTAGAAAACTCCAAATTTTCGAAAATTGCAATATTTTGAACTTTTTACGGCGTCTTCCTACAACTATAAAATTGAAAATAAAGATTTTTCTTTCCAATAAAATTTGTTACCCATAAGTTGAAAATAGATTTTTTTACATGGGAGTTTTTTTCTCCCTTTCAAAATTCAAAATTTATTGCTTGTTTATCCTTAAAATAGATTTTATTACATGGGAGTTTTTTTTCTCCCTTTCAAAAATTCAAAATTTTAGTAGTATATGACTTAGTGTAGGGATCACAGAATTTTGAAAATGTGCACACAATTCACTTTTCCCCATAGCACGTCATACGCAGTTTTTAACTGTTTTTTTGACGTAAAATAAATAAATAAATAAATAAGTAGTTCCTTCATTAAAATCATGTATATATTTTTTGAAACTTTTCGTAGATTTTGTGCATTATTGTGTGCAATATATGTAATTTAAAAAAATAAAAAACACTTTTTCAAAAACCAATACAAATTTTTGTATTAAATTTTTGTTAAGAAAATTTTAATTACACCCTATAAGATAACATAAACGTCATATTACTCTATGCTTTTGTTTTTTAAAAATTACAAACATGAAATTTTTTCCCTGGTTTCTTACCATGTTATTTTTTCATTAGTAGCGATTTGTTCACATTATTATATTGTAACCAATTTTAATTATTTCGTTTAAATCAATGTAACTACAGTTACTGAAGTAAATCTGTCATTTACTTATTTCGTGACGTGTGACTACACCGTCACGCATCCCTGGGAATATCTCAATTTATGGATAAACTTCCCTATCGGTAGTGGGTTCGTCTTTGCTAAACTACTGATCAATTAACAAGCCAACACAATTTTACAGTTTTAAATAACAAATAACATGTATTCTATTGAATGAAAATCACTGTACAATGGAATTCACAGATCCTCCTATGTTCTCACTTTTCGTAAAACTATGGTAGCTAGTTCCCTACCTAAACTGCAGTTTTCACTAAAGTGATAATAACTCTGATCCCCGTTTACAAAAAAAAACAAGCAATAAATACATATTTACACTTCACAAAAAATATCACACATGAGACACACAAATCATAGTACAAATATTCATCCTGCAAAAAAAAATACATACACACAATACTCGAAATTCGCTACTACCTTTTAAATCACTAATTACGTTGCACTTAATAGTCACATTTGACCTTCGGCTTCTACATAGCCTTTCAACACAAAATTTTGTTTCATAACGTCTCTTAAATGATTTGAATCAATTACATATGACTCTAAATAAATAATTATGTACAAAACAACTTCTATCATAAACATAAGGATTACTCTAATCTGATTCCTCTTACGACTGTCGAAAAGAAATAAAATCACTGGCTAGCAAGACCAATGTTCTAAGAAACTTGCCCGATCAACGTCTGTTATTGAGGAAACTCACATTACAACGTTTTGGCTAGTATAATTATAATCCTATCTCAGAAGTTTTTTTCAGACTGAAATTTAATGAGTGTTCTTTCTACTTTTATGTGACTCACGACCGGCGAATTCCTCAAGTTGGTCCCGCGCTGTGTGGCTGGCCGTCGCGCGACACTCGCGCCTCAAGGTCGTCGTTCTTCCGCAAGGTCCTTGCGTTGCCTGTCGTGTCAAAATTGGAGTATTTCCGAGCGCCGTCTCCTCGTCGTTCAGCGAAAATTCACCACAGCTTTCGCAGAGGCGATGGTCGCATCAGAATGCGAGTCCGAAACTCCAAGTTATGACTTCGTAGTAGCAAAAGTCAAGCTAGTGTTGGATAATCCGTACTTCTAATAGTTCTCAAAATTCCATAATAGGATTTCCAAAGTGAAATTCCAAAAATAAGAATAAAAAATATATGAAATATATGAAAGCTGTAACAAAGAAAAAAATTTCCTATGTTACAATAGTCCTCCTTTCTAGCAACAAGAATACAGCAACGTGGTTTTACAGATTCATTTCGATCTATTACCGCCGTCGTTCTTTCATTCATTGCATTCTTGTTTAATATTCATTTACTAATTCCATGTAATCTCACGACATTCACAGTACGTAAATCCATGAAAAGTGTTCAGTCATTTACCTTTTATTAAAGCTTTTGTGTTCCGTTATCTTCCGCGTGTCCCTCATCGACTAGGTGGTGTACTTGTAGGCAACCGTTCACCTCGGCGTCTCGAACCAGAAAGAGAGCGAGCTCTTTTGACGCAAATTCACGCCACATCCGTATTTCCACAAAAATTTCCTGATTGGCTATGGTCTGAGTGCGTTCAGAAATCCTTTTCTGACTTACGCTATCTCTTCGCCACTATAGAAACTACGTGTAGGGCCTAATGTCGGGTATTATTGCTTCTATTTTCCGTTGGTCATAAATGTGACCGACGACAAGCGGTTACAATATTGACGAGTGCATGAGCTTTAAATAGTGCCATATAAAGTTTCTCCAAAACTCAACAGTTTTCCGTGAAAATGAGCTCAAATGTCAACATTTTGAGAAACGCTCAAATGCGATTTTCTCAAAAATGGCTTCTAATTTTCTCTTCAAGCTCTTCCTATGGATAGTACTTATTGCACTGTTTAATATGTCGTAAAGTTCATTTCGGTGTATTCTCTTTTTTTCAAAAATTACAGAAATTTAATTTCTGTTAAATGTGTCTCATGCTGTTAATATGCACATATTCAGACATTTGTATACATTATTGTATTTGAGAGACAAAGTGCTTTAAATGACTTTAAATGGAAGTTTTTGAAAACTCAATAGATTCCTGTAAAAAAAGCTTCAAGCCGACCTGGATGGCCGAGGTGGCTAAGAGCGAGTACCGACTCAGCGCTTCGGTCCGAAGGGTCGCGGGTTCGAGTCCCGCCTTGGGCATGGCTATTTGTCCCTTGACTTTGTGTGTGTTGTCGCGGAGGGCCTCGCGTTCTGCTGACCCCAGATCAGAGGAGCCCGCAAGAGTGTTTGTCTAGTGTATGGTCAAATATGCGTCCCTTCGGGACGTAAAGGGCCACCGGCAGTCGGCTGGATAAAAGCCCTAGGAAAAAAAGAAAGCTTCAATTTCGATTTACGTTAACGCTTAAACGCCATTTTCTTAAAAGCGACTCTAAATTTTTGATGGAAAATATCTATTGAGGACGAGGTTTTACTCTTCGTTAATATTCCTATAGTAATACTTCGGTTCTAATATTAGGAAACCGAAAAATTGAGAAAATGGAAAAAGAATTATTTTGACTGGCATTCGAGGGCAGCTGGCAAGAGGATTGGCAAGCCCGTAAAGCCAGTCCCCACTAAGGAAATTAGAAAAATTTACTACGAGAAAGTCTGCGTCATTCAGTAGCACCACTAGTTCTTATCTATGAGAGACGTAAGACCAAGGAGAGACCGGGAGCTCAGTGCATCGACTAATGTCACTGCAGTGCTTCTGACCGGGAAGTCTAAAGTTCGAGTCCCGACGGCGCGGTAGGATTTTCGACGCTAGCTTTTCAGCTTGGTCCATTTCACTCGCTGTCTGGAGGAGAATTCTAGCAGCCGCTTGCTCTGCTCGGTAGTTTTCCGTGGTTTCTTCGATCACCCCCAGACGGCCAGAGCAGTACGCTAACCAACGGACCTCGCGCGATCTTTACTTCCTCTTCCTTGCCCTATCCTCACCCCTACACACACTTTTACTAACATGTACTACACTACCACACATGCCGGGGGATCGATCAGGTGCTTAGAACTTGTCCCGTTTAGGGCAATGTCTCGCTGGAGGGAGATACCTGGCTTAGGAAAAGTCCACTAGACAACGGTAGGTCGGCCCCGGATCTCGCGATTCAGCTGGGGAAGATTACCGCGACCTCCCGATGAAAAAACATTCACTCCACTTAAGGGACTAATGACCTGTGTAGTTGACACACCCAGAATCACTATCAATCAATCAATCTATCTATCAATCAAACCAAGGAGATGGAGCTGGCTTTTTTTTCCGTCCCTGCCTTCATCT
>BLKR01015985.1:0-41491 GCA_011170035.1 Teleogryllus occipitalis
CACCGACACCGACACCGACACCGACACCGACACCGACACCGACACCGACACCGACACCGACACCGACACCGACCCCGACCCCGACACCGACACCGACACCGACACCGACACCGACACCGACACCGACACCGACACCGACACCGACACCGACACCGACACCGACACCGACAACGACACCGACACCGACACCGACACCGACACCGACACCGACACCGACACCGACACCGACACCGACACCGACACCGACACCGACACCGACACCGACACCGACACCGACACCGACTCCGACTCCGACTCCGACTCCGACTCCGACACCGACACCGACACCGACACCGACACCGACACCGACACCGACACCGACACCGACACCGACACCGACACCGACACCGACACCGACACCAACACCAACACCAACACCAACACCATTACAACCACTGCAACCACGATAACCTACTCGTTGCTGCTGTCACCATCGCTCCCGCCTCCGACTCACCTCTGCCACCACCCCCTCGTCGTTCTCCAGTAGTAATCTGCGCGAAGGAGCCCCCGCCTGGCGCTGCACCCTCCTCCCTCCTCGCTCGCCCCAAACGGTTCCCGCGGGCGCGCCGGACGCACGCACCTGATTGCGCTTGCGAGCTGTTAATTGCGACAAGACCTCGCGGGTGGTCCGCAGGGGGAGCTGCGGCAGCGCCGGGTCAGCAGTTCGGCGCGCCCTCCGCCAGGAGCGCGCCGGTCGCCGGGCCGCAGGTGGTCTCCCGGCCGCCGGGCGCGCGTATCGTCCCCTTGGGGCGCGCCTCCCCGCGATGGGGCGCTCATGATTTTGAAATGATTTAACTCTCCGGCTAACAAGTGACATAATTGTGTCGATGAGTAAAATGTATTTTTGCTTTCAGTACGAGCAAAAATAAGATTTCACTCTCTCACGTAGCTTCCGTGAATCATTTTATTTCACCATTTTCAGGCTAAAGAGAGGACGTTATGACCAATTTGTTTACATACCTACGTTCACTTGTTTAACGTCAAAAAAGTGTGAAAACTTTATTTGACTTAGTAAGAGATAGAAATGCAATTTGCGCACTTTTTCTTGGGCTCAGGAATCCTTACCTTAGCTCTTTTATATGTATTCGTTTTAATTATGAAAATCGGTTTTAGTTTGGAATTGTCTTGTGGATCAGTATAAGCCGAATAACGTAACGTGTTTTGAGGACTCTCTCTTGCCGTACCCCTTTTACCGTTGTAAGTGATGAAAGAAATAAACTTGTCTCGTAGTTCTCTCACCGTCTTTATTATCTCCGATTCTCCAATTTCTCACTAAAATCTTGGTTTATCACATAATTAAAACATGCTTTTACATTGTTTTGGGAGCTTGCAAATTTAGACACATTCATACAATACGAGTCAATTTAGGTACAGAATACCCTACAGAGAACTGAGTGCTAGTGGCCTAAATGTAGAAGTACAAATCTACACCGCTCCGGTGGGAAATAGAGAAATTGTAGAAGAACGTTTCGGTGAGTAATTCCTTGCGGTGGATGGGAGGGGTCGTGGAGATTTTACGACGCCATGAGTGTAACGGCGCGACCCTCCGGGTTACGACCTCGCGTCCGTATCTCAGCCGTATTCCTGATTGGTCGTCCTGGAAGAGGGATCCTTCCTTATGATGGCAATAGGTCGATTAAATCCACGTTGACGCGCTTAAAGCTAGCATTACAACACTGCTGGTGTCTGATCTCAAATACTCATGTTGACTCATACGGTTGACAATTACATGACTGAGGACCGATAAGTTCTTTACTTCAAAATATTTGTGAGTAAATTTAAAAATTAATAATTATGTTAGTAATTAAAATGTTTTGAAAATTTGAAATATGTAATGCTCAAAGCAAGAATATTAAAAATTCCAGAGTAAATACATTCCTAAAAGCCCTAAATCCGTGAGTCTTCAAATAATTCATATTCTCATCTAAGAATTTTCCACATATTCATTTGTAGATATACGTGCAAAAATACAACCAAACAGAACAAGTGAGGCTAGTTAACTTTGCGAAAAATGCAATTGCTCTTTATTACGCCGTCGCAGAAAACAGTGTGTTTACAAACGTCTTCCCCGTTTTCTCTTAAAATAATTCACATCTGCATTTCTACATATGAAAAAATACATACTGTTTATCCAGGATTTTTCATAAATTATTGTTACCGATGCCAGTTTTAAACAGCAAACGTTTTAAGGGGTCAGAACGCCCACAAACGAAAATTTCCAGGAATTCGGAATTCTTCGCATTTCGACACCGACTCTTTCTCGGAAACGCGACGCGCCGCCGCCTCTGCGCGACTGGCCCAGACAACGACGCAACGACAAAAAAAAAGCCGGCGCGCGATCACGCAGCTGCGAGCGCACGCTACGCGCGCGGCTTTGCATCTTGAATCCCGCTCAGTTTTTACGCTCACGCGCTCTTTAAAATTCAGAATTTCATGACGGGCGATAAATGCGTAATGAAGAACCCGATAAAAAGCTGCGCCTCCCCCTCCCCTTCCCTTCCCTCCCCTCCCCTCCCCTCCCCTCCCCTCCCCTCCCCGGGTTTTGTAGACGACACGGGCGCGAAGGGCTAGGTCCGCGAGAGCCCGCGAGGGGGGTTGCGCCGCTTTGAACGCCAGAGGCGCGCGAGGTTTTTGTTTCTCGGTTCGAGCCACTGATTGGCGCGGAGTTGGGCCTACTAGTTCGCAGTTCCCTGCGCGGCCGCGGGAGCGCGCCTCGGTGCTCGCCGGGATGAGGGAGGGTAGAAGGGGTGGGAACGGCTCCAGGCGGCCGGGCGGCGGTTTGGGAGTAGGGCCGTTTAATCTGATTTAATTTCCGAACCGAGTCGGCATTAACGATTTTTTTCGATGGAACTTTTCTGTTATTTTACCTCCCGACGGCTTATAATTTCGCTGCAAGTTTTGCTTCGCGATGCGTGTGTTTTTTACAGAGAAGTTGTTGTTTTAATGTGAGTTTCTGAAGCTCTGATACGTGATCGTTCTCTTAATTATTGGAAATAGATTCATTCGCTGTTGGAGAATATTGGAAGCTAATATTTTTAACTGAATTTTTTGTTTGTTTTTGTGCGCTTTTAATAGAAACAAAAACTCGTGTATTTAACTTCAAACTGGGGAAATATATCATGCGTTTATTTCCCTACATCCTCCTCTGGTGTTTAAATAATGCCTTCAAAAAGCCTTTTGAGGTTGAAGCAAAATATACAGAATTTGTAACGAAATTTCATACATTTTCTCCATATGAAAGTGAAATTGATACCTATGTTCTCTCTCCCCCCCCCTCTCTCCCTCCCTCTTTCTCTCTCTCTCTTCCCCTTATATTTTTTGTAAAGCACTGAAACTGTTTTTGAGCTAACTTTAAATTAATACGTTATTGTTTTGTTTAAAAGCACAGAATAAATTGAATTAAATTTCCCCTAATTAGTCAATGTTTTATATTTAAATATAGCTTAATAATAGTAATAGAAATGAAGATAATGTGATAATAATATAAAATTGAGTCATTTCAGATAAAAAAAAACACCACTTGTCCTCAAAGAGATGATCAAATATTTCTCTTGTCATTTTGCTGAGAAAGGATTCGTTATTGCATAACAAAGTTCCTTGCCTATTTCTTTTGATCTAAAACTTAAAGAAGGTTGTTCTCAAAGTAAGTCGATGCGCTACACTGTTTTCCATCTGACGGGAAAAATGTTCAACTTAGGATTAAAAAAAAAAGATGTCAAAATTCAATAGAATTCATCCATAACGATTGATTTTATTAATATAGAGATACAGCTAAATACATTAACAGCACGAACTGAAAATTTCAATATCTTTATTTGTCCTCAAAAAATCAGTAATTTTCAATTGTTTCCGTCATACGTTTTCATTAGTAATTTCTCTAGATTCTTCTCCCAGAATTCGTGCTCTCTCAATACTTGATTCTGCATTGTCCTCTGTCTTATTTATCGTAAAGCAGTTTTGGCACCCTTCAATACCCCTTGCATTGTTGTAACACCGTCTCACTCTCCGAAGACCTTTTTTAATTGCCTAATAACATACGAGATGCTTTCGGTAGCGGGATGGCGCAAGCGGCTAATGAAACTGATCGCTTTTCCGCGCGATATCGCCAGGCTGTGGCAATCGCGTTCTTCCTGTGGCCTACGTAGAACTCAACGCGCTTTATCCCGCGAAATATCAAGTAACCAGAGGTTGAAACTGAAACAAGCAATCGCGCGTCGCTGCCGCCTGTTGTAGTCCATTAGAGCACGGACTTTGTTTCCGCTGTGAAACTGAGTGGTATAAGGTCATCAGTAAGGTGATCATTCCCAGTCCTCTACCTTCACCTCGGGGGAGACTTCTATTATAACTAGGGAACAGAATTTATTGTAATAAAAAATGCAAAATATGTACATACATATTTACTTATTTTTTCCAAAACATGTAAGAAAAAATAGAAAATATGTAAAATAAAAATTCATTATTGTGTTTAAATTGTTCTCTACGAGCATTTTCCGAGCATAGAACGTCGCCAATCAGTTCTTAACAAGCCTTCGGAGTAGCTGAAAGTAGGTTCTACCTCCACAGAAGTAATTCTACACTAGATTGCACCACACACAAGAATTTTATTCGAAATACAAAATACGTTCATAGTGTATATTACAATGTTTACGAGAAGCCAGTGTTCCAATGAATAATAGTACCGTGTAGCCAGAGATGTATCGTGGGGGAGGGGATTAAAGGGAATCCCCCCCACCAATCAAACAACGCGTAATAAAATTTTCTGTAAAAAATATTTGTTAGCTTTCGATCGAGTAACGAATGTGCTGTTGGAAATATGAGCAAAGTCGTAGTTGAAATTACTTTTGTTCACGGAAATCCACTCATTCTTGACACCGAGTACGAAGTAAGCGGGAGGGGTTGACAATTATGGCGAAGATAAGGTGGTCATAGAAGCCCAGTAGCATATATTCGATTTTTAAGAAACGTAATTTCGTAACATATGATGCAAACGCGCATCTGAAATGTTTCGTTTCGACGTATAAATATATTAAAATATCTCGAAATAGGTCAAATATGTAAAAATATGTAATGATATCAAAATATATAAAAATATGTAAGATAAAAATAGTTCCAATTCATTCAGAATGCCTTGTAAATACTAAAAAATATTATTGAATGCAAGTATCTAGTTCCTGTGAAAACTTGTAATTATATGGAAATCCATTCTCTGGCCGACGGTATTTTTTTTCATGCTGCCTAGTGTTGGAATTTGTGTCACTGAGGCGATATACGACTCGTATTATTTTCCAGAGGGAATTATTCTCCAGGTCGAATCTGCTACATTCACTAAAACAGAAGTGGTTCAACATAAGCGAATCTTCTTATGCTTATTTGTAATGTAAAGTGAAACGGACCAGTGACTTAAGTTCACTATATCCGGGTTCACTATAATCGTGTTTACTGCACTTACATTATATATCCATGAATATACATAACTCACCTTCATACACACATCTACATCTACACACATACTTACGTATACTTTCATGCAACATATACTTGCTAATATATGTATAGGTATATTTGATTGCATTATAGTAGTGGTATTCCCATACATACACACACACACACACACACACTTGTCATTATTGTCGGTAGTCCGACTTCGCCAGGCCAGCTACTGTGCCCTCATGCCTGGTCCTAGTAACCCCACGCTTGGGGGTAAGAGCGACATGAGGCGTATCATGATTCTATTCCTACCTTAACTAGCAAGATCCACCTGCTTGAGCTTTTCTTCGTCATACAGCTACAATTGGAGAATTTTGAAGGTTTAAAACTATGTTTGCCTCTCTCAATGTATGTATGTATGTATGTATATATATGTATATATATATATATATATATATAATCCATTTCACAGCAAAAATTCTTACTACTTACAATAAAAAATTTGTCACCTCTAAAAAATTCACCGAATTCTTTAATGTTTGCTTACATACACTTGCTGGGCCATGCACGTGCCGAATCACATCGCATCGCATCGCATCGCATCGCGGAGCGTGTTTCGCCTTCGTCCCTCCGCGCACCGCACATTTTCCGCGGCGATGACGGCCCGTAATTAGCGCTCTGATTGGGCCGTCGGCGCGGCCGGCGCTGAAACCCCGCGGAGCTGAAACACGTGGCGCGGCCGGCGAGTGGGCGGCCGGCGCTCAGGGAGGCGCGTGGGATTTGGGATGTGGGGAGTGGGCGGCGAGTTGATCGGTGAGCGATCAAGCGCGTTAATGGGCGAGAAGCGAATTGGCCGCGCGAGGTGCAAGAGTTAAAGTGAAATATATCGAGAAGAATGTTCGGAAATATTGTTTGGAGAGTTAATGAACAAGAGCAGAAAGGGTGGCAGCCAAATAATGTACGGCCGTGTTGCAAGCGTGTGTGTGTGGGGGGGGGTTACGATGGTGGTGACGAGTGTTCGGGTAAGCGACGTCTTCACGCATTCATGAGGGAGGAAGCGGTGTTGGATTTAAGTTGATACATGGGCTTAAGTGACGAGTAGACGATCGTCAGGGAGATCAGGAAATCTGAGTCCGAGGCCAGAATTGTGAGCAAGTTGGAAGAGATCTCTAGAATGAAGCGTTGGGTGAGGGGAGGAAGATGTCGAAAAATTGGGAATGCTTTCAATGAGAGTGACTAGAAAAATTGAGTGAGAGGGCACTGAACTTCATAAGACCAAGAGATGTCTGATGGGAGAGTGAGAGCTGTTGAGAAAAAAATGTTTGGAGAGTTTATGAGCGAGACAATCCACTGGCAGATAGGTTGGCATTCAAATTTACGGTCGTGTTGCAAGTGTATATGTGTGTGTATGGGGGGGGGGGGTACGAGATTGGCGACGAGGGTTCGGGTAGGCGACGTCCACGCGCATTCATGAATGAAGGAAGAAGTGGTGAGTAGGATGTGATTGGATGTGATTGAACGCGAGTTGGATACGAGTCGGATGCATGGATCGGACAAAAAAGTTGGCTAAGTGACGAGTAGTCGATCGTCGGGGCGATCAGAATATTTTAACTGAAAGGCGAGAATTGTGGGCAAGTTTGGAGAGATGACAGGAAAGATGCGAGGAGGAGAATTAAATGTCGGAAAGATTGCGAATGCTTTCACTGAGTATGGTTTGGGCAAGTGAGTGGGAGGGCAGTGAACCCCGTAAGGCAAAGAGAATATGTCTGACGAACGAATGAGATGGTGGGATGGGAAGAATGGGTAAGTGAGCTTGCGTGCGAGCGGTCGGGGAGGGGCTGTAGAGGGGGAGGGTGGTGTGGTGCGTGGTGGGTGGTGGGCGGAAGTGCGCCCTGCGTGTTTCGTGTTCCCGCACTGCGCTTCGCGAAGCGGCAGGGCGCCACTCGTCGAGAGTTTGTCGAAATGAGTTCGGAGCGGACGAGCATGTTTTATCTGTTCTCAGTGGCAGAGCTAACCGTTCAATTCACCAATGTTCTCGTTTAACATCCAGTACCCGACGAAGTGAACTTCGTTGGAACTTGGCGATTAACAAATCCCAGTAATTTGTTCGATTGATGAGTCTCTATCAACAGCTGTTATTCCGGTTATTCATAGTAATATTACGTATAATAATAATAATAATAATAATAATAATAATAATAATAATAATAATAATAATAATAATACTTTTATTCATGTTCACATTAAGTTAACGAGTACAACAGATAGGCATACTCCTGGATAAGCAAATGCTTGTGCTCGGGTGCCACTTATGTAAGTTTGTTACGAAAACGAAAACTGATATGGTTCAAAGGCAACACAATTTATAAGCAAGAAACGGTTTTACAAAGCGGTATCCTCGTCATACACACAGAAAATTATACAAAACTAATGTTGTTAAAAAGGAAAGAAAACTAACTTGTGAGTGTGATTTTTATATTTTATGAAATCTTTGTATAATCTAATGTTTTGTGTTTATCTTTTTCCATTGGATCCACACAAGAATGAATGATAGAAAAAACAAGTCTCAAAATTAGATGTGGCACCGGATGAATGAGGTTGTGTGTGTGTAGTGTGTTTGAAGCAATTCAAATTGATCACACTTTGTATCAAAAACATATATTATGAATTACATTTTACCTGTCACCACTCACTCGATAAAATGGTTGACATCTACATCTTTTTTTTATTTTCATATTCAGTTTTTATGTACAAAAAACCTTTATCTCATTTGTTGCGTTTTGTAATAAAAACGTGCAAAAGAATTGGAAAGTAATGTGAGTAGAAAAAAAACATGCTGTGAAATATTTAGTTTCGTTAAATGTGTATTGTAACATTTCGTTGAGACGCAGAGAACAGTGTGTGACTGCGCTTGTGATATTTCGTTACTGGGACTTCTAATTTATTTCACTACTACGTCTCGCACATGCTAATGCAATGAAGTCATTTGAATTCCAAGAAGGGTTTCGTATTATAAACTTTCTGCCACTGACAATATCTTTGGAGCTATTGAAGAGGTTTCTTCCTTATCTGCTTTGCTTTCACAATCCGTACTTAAAGAATGAGGGGTGAATAATAAAGGGGCTGCCCTTGCAATGTTGCAAGGGGACGTCCAGTTAGGAGTATCTCAATGCTTTGATCAAAAGAAAGCAAGACAAAGAACTACATTTCCAGAAACAAGAAGATGAAAAAGAGCTCATTTAAACTACTGTCACCACTATTTTTTGCCTCTGTTTGGAAAACATGCGCCCAGTGATGACGCCTACACCTAGCCTTCGTACCTTCGCTGCAAAGAAGCGGGCAAAACGGCGAAAGAGAATACAACGGACGTTAATGGATCCGCATTAGTTTCTTCCGGCGAGGGGACCGTCTGGAGTGAATTGTTGATAACCCAAGACGGGAGTGCGCTCTTGAATGTCTCATGAGACTCGGTTTCCCTTTTAAGGGTGTTCTGGTGCCATCGATTTTTGCCTTCAGACAGCAATAGACGCACCGGGACACTCGCGTTCTTTCAGGTAATGATCTCCTTCTCAAGTAGGTCGCTCTGCTTCTAATTTGAGATTTCTTGCCTAGCATTTTGTACCGTCTAACGAAAGATTCCTGGGGAAAACACTTTGATTCGTGTCATTTGTCAAGGGGTACGAAGCACAGAAGGATCATTAACTCGGGGAAGGTATTATATAAAAGAAGAATTGTCAATGCGCCTTTTGTTGTGTGTTTCTACTGCATGATAATCACAGATGAATAGTTTGAATGATTGAATTTCGTCTTGCATAAACAGCAACATTTTACTTTCTCGTTTTTATGCCAACGAATATTTTATGTGTAAGATGAATATTATTTGTTGTTCGGTGGAGTTTTAGGTTGCGCTTCAAGTCCATGAAACTAAAAAGAGTGAAGACAGCTGTGCGAATAACTTCATATGTGTTCAGTATATTCAGATTCGTTCCACATAACACTTTGTGTAATACTCCTTTGCCCCCTCTTTCAAAAACCCAGGAAGTCGATTTCCCCCAAAAATATTCGTAAGTGTTGCTATGAATTCTTTAAAAAAAATTGTCGTTAATGAGTCTCATTGCGCGAAGTGAGTACACATTATTCTCAAATACAGTGGAATGAATTCGTATTTATTTAAATACACCGAAATCTGAGAAAGAACATTTGATTGTATTTGACATTTATAAGCGCACGTTGCAATTTGGGGAATTGTTACACCGCGGTAAATGGTTGAACTTTAAAAATTAATTGGATTTATTTATTTATTTTACAATTTGTTAGTTTGAAATTTCTTTTTATTTTAAAAAGTTTTAAAAAATTTAATTTGATAATTTGAAAGTTATAATTTGATTCTCTTTGCAGTGCATATTATTTATTTTCTAGTAAAATATATCATATGTAATAGAAATTTAATGGGAAAGGGGATCCAGACATGCTGGGCTGTGCACGCCAATGCTGACAATTTAACTTTCTGAACAAGGAAGAAGTAGTTATTTTATACGTATTCTGTAAGTTAGTCTCCGAAAACAACTTGTCGTATTAAATACTGCGTCATTTCATTCCCTATACTCAATATATTTTCGGAAATCGTGCAATGATATTAAACTTTTTTTTCTTAATTCAAGTAGTATATGACTTAGTGTAGGGATCACAGAAGTTTGAAAATGTGCACACAATTCACTTTTCCTCATGGCACGTCATACGCAGTTTTAACTGTTTTTTTTGCGTAAAATAAATAAAATAGGAGTATAGGAAAATTTTCTTGGGCAAAAATTCTTACGGCCGCGAGGCGAGCGCGAAACGAGCAATAAGGCTTGACCCTCATGACTGCGCCCGGCCCCTCGCCTCATGACTGCGCCCGGCCCCTCGCCTCATGACTGCGCCCGGCCCCTCGCCTCATGACTGCGCCCGACCCCTCGCCTCATGACTGCGCCCGACCCCTCGCCTCATGACGGCGCCCGACCCCTCGCCTCATGACTGCGCCCGACCCCTCGCCTCATGACTGCGCCCGACCCCTCGCCTCATGACTGCGCCCGACCCCTCGCCTCATGACTGCGCCTGACCCCTCGCCCCCTTCGTCGATCGGTTGAGCAGGGGCGGCTCGAGCGGATGCAGCGGCGGCCACCCCCGCTGTCGGCAGTTTTCCACCGCTGCCACCTCCGCAACTTCCGACGTCGCCGCAGCCGCCCCTCGCGCTGCCCGTCACGCAGGCCATGCGTTATGGATGCGCGGGAAGGAAGGCTGTCCGTCCGCCGGGCGACGGCTCATGGCTTATGGATGAGCCGATACAATTAGCCGTCTGCCCGTCCGTCCGTTGGCCGTCTGCCCCGCCGCTCTGCCGGTCGGCGAGGAAGCCGCTTGCCGCCCGGTGGAGTGACCTAGCGCGCGCCGGGGCTCTCCACCTGCTCTGACCCGGCAAGCCATGGCGCGGCGCAGTGGCAGACAGTGGGAACCGCTCGCCCAGCTACACGAGTCGTCAGGGATCGGGATTCGCGAGTGACCAGGTCCGCAGGCAAGAGGGTAGATCGGTGAGCGCCCTGACGAGCCGGTGGGTGGGCGAGTGAACTGGCTATCGGAAAGGAGGGATCGGGCGAGCGATGGATTCGCGAGTGACCAGGTCGGCAGACAAGAGGGTAGATCGGTGTCGAGTCGGTGGGTGGATGGTTAGAGTGAACAGGCAATCGAGAAGGATGAGAAGGAAGCATCGGGCGAGCGATGGATTCGCGAGTGACCAGGTCGGCAGGCGAGCTGCAAGAGTAGATTGGTAAGCGTTCTGACAAGCGGGTGGATGGGCGAGTGATCTGGCTGTCCGGAAGAGATGGAGGAGGTGGCATGCTGGCGAGCGGAAATAGGAGGGAGTGGGGGTGAGAAAGTGAACGTGGAGGTGGAAACACGAGCGAGTTTCGGACTCAGGAGGGCAAGCGCGTGAAGGAATGTAGGAAGTAAGTGTAGACAAGAGGAAGCAAAACTATCGTGTGCCAACTATCGTGCGTGCAGATGGTAAAAAAAATCTCACCGGCAGACGTCACATAGCAACTAATCAGCGTGCAAGAGAGGTCGGTTTGAATGCAATAGACTGAGCCTGTTTGGGTGAATATCCGAATAGAAAAGTTGGAACGAGTGGATGGGCAATCGGGTTAGCCAGCAGTAAACTCTTACTCTGTTGACGAGGGCGTGACTGTGTAGGCAGATAGCCGAACTGCCGCCTGTGTAAGCGAGTTGGGCGGACGAGCGCGTAGTCGAGTGAGCATTGGAGCGAACGGCCTGGCGGGCGGGCGGGCGGGCGGGCGGGCGCGGCCGGCGGCGGGCGAAACCCGACCGGATGCGAGGCCGCCCTCGCCCGACCATCGGAAATTCGTATCGAGAGGCGCCGGCTGCGGGAATAATTGAAACTAGCGACGCGCCAGCTGGCGACGCACACGCGCGCGCGCACACACATACACACACGCGCCTGCCCGCGCGCTCCCGCGCTGAGCAACGGGGCAGCTGCCACCGTGGCCCTTCGCCGTCCCACACACGCCACTCGCTTTTGGAAAAAGTACCTGATCGCCCATGATCCCGCAGTCTTACTTCAAGTTGTTTGAAATACGGGGGTTATCGCTTAAGACATGGCGATATGCTTTTTGTCACGTAATTGCGAAGCAGATCGGGGACTTCAAATTACGTCACTAGGAAGGCATAATATGCTAACATAATTCATTTTCAATAACATAAATTTGTTTTCCTATCGCAGAAAAAGGAGATAAGCATAATCGCTGGTTTCTAATAAGGTCATTTCTTCAGAAAACTTTTCATGCAAATTAATATTTATGGCAACTTCCGATAGGAAAAGTAAGAGATTTACCTCCTTTATGGCTTTATTGCCGGACGAAGTAGCCTCCCATGCAATTCACTGAACGCTACAAATAGTGTCGTTGGCGCCTTAATCCTTCAGTCTCACCGTGAAAGTATCTTCTGATTTGACGAGTCATTGCTGTGTCCGTACTTTAAACTCCGTACGTTAAACTTAATAATAATTTTAACCTTTTAATGATATAACATATTTTACCTGGCTCTTTCTCTTCAATAATAGTTTATTTGGCTTTTGTTATAACTCTTATATAAGTCACTAGCATCGTTTTTTTTATAATCTATCTTCATGAAGTAAAAAAAGTTCCTAGAAGAAAAAAAAACATAAATCTTAAACCTTTATATTATAAAGGTGCGTAGAACTACAGTTTAAATGATGTAATATTGTTTAATTTTCATGTGTTGATCATTTGGAGATTCATTTAGTAAGATTCATTATTAAAATCCAAATAGGACACTACAGAGATTGTGAAAAATTGTGTTTCATGTACATGATTTTGACATTAAGAGAACAATTCAAGGAAAATGTTCTACATGTACATTCTCGTTAACATAATTACATTTAATCTTTTGCGCATTTCGGAAGAGTTATATCGCGTATCTGGAGGCATCTGTACTCCTTTGTGAAGCACATCGCCGTAATGCGCGCGTGGGGTGGTCATACAATTCCCTTCTCCGACGCAGCCGTCACGTCCAGCATTACGTCACCCGGATGTAACATTCCCCCGCAATCTACTCCTAACCCCTGCTCTCTGACAGATGCATAGAGCTCCGTACATGACCCCGGATCACGGGCACGGTACCCCTCGGCGACAACCTTTGCTCGCCACCCTCTCCATTGCAGGATCCATCATAGCCACACCCACTCCTGTTGACGGTGTTGCGCTCACATGACGAGCACTGCCCGCCACACCGGCTATCTATTCTCGCTCTCTGCCACTCGTCTTTAGCCGTCCTCCACCTGTCTGTTCTTTATCCTACACTCTCCATCCTCCACCCACTATCTATTGCTCATTTTCAAAATCTACTACCCGCCACCCGCTACTCACCACCAACCCACTCAGCTGAGCCACAGCTTATACCACCGCTGCGCCAACCAGCGCAATACCCCTTAGTAAATATCTGCATTCTACAAACTTCAATTCTTCATCTATCTCTCGGCCTTTCTTTACGTAAATTAAATTTCATCAACATACGCCATAGACAAATGTATCAACCAATTACTTCCCCACCAACTCTACCTTCACTTACACTCATCGTTCACCCTCCTCGCTTATCTAATTCTTAGCCACCTCCCGGTCATCGTACTCCCTCTCCACCATCCCTTTTAGCCACCCAGCGGCCCGACCCCCTCGGCGCACCGCCTCCGGCTCCACAGGCGACGTTTGAAGTCCCCGACCTCCATTAGGCAGCCTAGATGACGTTCCGGGAGCGGGGCGGCCGGAACATGCATGTCCTGCCGGGGAAATAAAAATGTGACCCCTGACGAAGGGCGGCGCGGCCAGTGGGCGGGCATTGTCCGATCGCGAGCCCTGCGGCGTCGCGACGTCCACCATGGGGCCGACTGCGCCGCCTCCGCCCCTGTCCCCACCCCCTGTCCCCGCCCCGCCCCGTTCCTCCCGCTCTCACGGTCGTCTCCGCGCGCCCCGCCGCGAAAACCGATTACATCGTCCGCCCTCGCACCGTACCTGCCACCGCCGCCGCCACCTCTTCCCCCGCCGCGAGGCGCGGCTCGATGTTCCCTTCCCACCCAGCTCTCCTCCCCCTTCCTCTGCCCCTCCTTCCCCTCCACCATTAGCCACGTAATGAAGCCGTGCTCGCAGCAGGAGGGGGCAGGATTGTCTCATCAGCGACAGTGACGGCTTTGTTCTACGCGGCGCGGCGGCACGGCATGGCGCCGCGGTGTAGCGCAGCGCAGCGCGGCGTTCCCCAGGGTTCTAGAACACGAGCCCACCTGCGCGGAGAGCCCGCGCCTGCTTACAAACGGCTCGCGACCGCGTTTTGTTTGGAGTGCGCGCCCGCGGCGGTGACTCGGCAACTTCCGTCCGCGCTCGACCCTCGCGTGGCTAATGGAGCGGATTGTTCTGGCTCCGGCCGGCGGCAGCGCGGGAAAGGCGCTCAATCTCTTGGTTCCGGCGTAAATTTGAGAATAATGCCTTTACTTTCTTTGCGGCGTGGAAATTGTGATTTGGCGCTGCTTTTGATGCTACTTTTGTGTGAAGTTTGCGAATCCTGCATGAGGTTTCAGAACCTCTGAATGATGAAGTAAGATGTGTTTTATTTTGGCATTCTGGTCGTGACCACAGTACAATTAGTACCACTAACTAAAATAAAAATACAGAAGAGAAGTGTTTTTTGTGATCTTCAATATTACGTGGTCACTAATCTTTTACATTGAAATATGTTTCGAGGCATCTATAGAAGAAAAATCAAATTTTTCTTTGGAATATTAACGGGGTTACAAACCTACCCAAAACGATAGCAATATCAAATTTTATTTAATTATTTTGAATGAATTATCTCTATCAGGACAATGCCTTGAATTTGCACTCCCAATAATTTTCGATTAGTTGTGGTGACGTGAAATGTTTTTATTCTGTGAACAAATGCAAGAAGTATGTTTCAGAGTAACACTCTTAACAGCTAACACACATTCAAAATGGCACGATTATCGTTCGAAATAAACTATCACAAAAGATTGGGAATGAAAATTATATTTCAAGGCGAAAGAAATGAAGCTGGACTCTTGTATACATTATTTAAATGTGCGCTGATATCCTTTAACACACATTTTTGAGTTCTGAGAATCTCTCAAAAAAATAGAAAGTTGTTAGCAACTGTTTTATAACTGAATTGTTTGCAATGTAGTGTAATGTATTATAGTTACAAGAAAAGTTATTCATTTCTGTCATGCTTACCCCGTGGCCATTGCCACAGCATTCCCATGTTCACACACAGTAGGCAAATGTTTGTGAAAGTTGAAATGATACATTTTGTACGCAGAAAAGAGGGAATAATTCCGCGTAAGTGAGTAATGGCGAGTCTGGCTTCAAACTGATTTCCAGCTTTCTAAACAATTTTTTTGCGTAATTATTCCCGGTTTATTAATACATTTCTGCGCCTGAAACAACGTGAAATACAGGCAGCTGCGCATTCTCTGGTGCTCCGCAGGGTCCACCTGCGGGGCAACCTTCCCGGAACAGGCGCTTCGCGGTTTTGTTAGGAGGCGACGCGTCCTGGTGACGTGTCACTTTGCGTCGGATTATTCTCGGTTTGTAAATAAAATGTTGCACCTGAAACAACGTGAAATACGTGGGGCTGCGCGTTCTCGGGTGCTCCGCAGGGTCCACCTGAAGGGCAATTTGCCCGGAGCAGGCGCGCCGCGGTTTCGTTTGGAGGCGACGCGTCGAGGGGCGGTGACGCGTCACCTTGCGTCCATGGATGCGCGCGCGCGCGTTCTCGACCCTCGGGGAGTTAATGGAGCGGATGGTTCAGGCGGCGACGGCGCGGCGCGGCGGCTTCGGCGGAGAAAGTTCTCCCGCGTATGCGTGGACTGTTCTCATTTAAATTGAATGTGAGGCTGCGGTAAGTGCCGGAAATTGCGTTGCGCAGGTGGTGGCTGCTTGGTTCTCACGACAAACCCGCTCGTTTGCGTGGCGAGACAGTGAGCAACAACTTCCCCTCCCGAGCTTACTCATTGTTTTAAAACAGTAATTCGTTTTGCGTTCGTTAACGCGGCCGTTCGATTGTGTAGGTCTCGACAGTTCTCGCTGTGTTGCGGTTGTTTTGTGTCCTTTAGGCCGAAGCGTTTGTCGGGAATTCACTTTGAACCTGAGATTAGAAATAAGGGATAACCGATTAGAGAGTCGTAGTTGGAGGAAGAGCAGACGTGTCGATTTTTTGTTGTAATAAAATTGAACACTCTTCGCCTAGAAAACAGCTAATATGATTAGAAGGAACTTTTTAAAAATGAAAACGCATGAGGATTGTAAGGAGCAACAAATTGCTTCGCGGACTTACTATAAGGTAAATGATTTGTTTCTATTAAGGAAGAGGAACTTACATTTCATGATAAGAAATATACAATTTACTTTCAGTGATCCGTTCTTGTTAAAATCATTAACTGTGAATCACGTCAAGTCATGTATAGTTTGGAATAAATGCAGTTTAATTAATTGTTGTTCTTTAATTTCATAATGCCAACGTTCCATATTCGGGTGATGTTGTGTTTTAGATGAGACTCGTGAAACAGCAAATGCACTTAATTGAATCCTATTAGTAAAGTTACTATTATTTGCTATTTTCAGTTTTTTATCTAATTTATGAGACCTTGAGGTCCTTACTGAAAGGCTTTGGATGTGCTATTTATTCATTTTTTTACATTCTAATCGCTTGCTGAGTTTCGTATTATATTTTGATACATGTATCCTGCAAATGATGCACGAACATAAGTACCAGGAGAATAGATGGTTCCATTTACAATTATAATAACCTACAAAACAAACCTATTCGCGTTGTGAGACGCAGGTTAAGCCACCAATCTCTTCAAATTTCCACTCCTCCACTACCCTGCCTCGCTGTTTATTTTCTACCGTCCAACGTTTCCGTAGCAAGAACTTCACGGCGACTGTACCAACACCGGAGACAGTAGACGCTGCATTAAAATCTCTAGTGTACGGCGCCTCTTTGTTCCGCGGTGAGCCTCCGCCTCCCCCACTGCGTGCGTCCGCCGCCCGCGGAGGAGGCAGCGCGCGCGCGGCCGTCGCAGCCGAAACAATCGGCTCGCGCGCCTTCCGACCGCCGCCGCCGCCGCGCCACGCCGGGCCGTGCATTTAGAACCTCTGAATGCGCGGAGGGGGGATGGCAATGGCGTTGCGATGAGGGCGACGACGCGCGTGAAAGTTGGAATGGAGGTAACAAAGGAATCGAAGGCGGCACGGCAGAGTAGAGACGACAGTGGTCGCGACGACGAAGGTAGGCGTGAAGGAGGAAGGTATGCAGTGCAACTGGTGGTTGTGGATGGTAATTTCACGCGATAGTGATGGTTGTGGACACGTGGTTACGTTGTGGTAGGTGTCGTCAAACTGGTGATGGTGATTGTTTTGGTAGTTCTTGCTACGATTGCAATTTTCTTATGAGGAAGGTTCTGGTTGTGTCTTTGTTCCAATAATGAGGGAGATTTTGTTGGTGATGATGATTGTAATCTAAAGGTAGCTCTTGTGTGGTATACAATCGCTGCAGCGATTATGACCTTGCAGAGCTTCGAGACTGTCAGTGGTTCTCTCCTGAGATGCTTAACGGTTGGCGGTCGTTATCTCGAGGTAGTAACGCTGGGGCAAGTGCTTGTGGTTGTAATGGTTGTAGCGGCAGTCGTATTTGTGGTGGAGGTGGAAGTAACGGTGAACGTCGACGTAGTGGTGGTGACAGTGGTTGCTACGATGTTAATGACGCTAAGGATGCGTCACGCGCGTCGGCAACGCCGCGGGCGATGGGGACAGCGGGGGCGGGGCGCCCGGCAAGCGGGAAGGGCCCAGCGAGACGCCCCGACCCCCGCGGGAGGTCGCCGCTTCGAGCGCGCCCGCGGACGCCCGCTGGCGGCGAAGCGGCGTAAATCTCGGTTAGCGCGAGGGGCGGCCAACGCGTGCTCAGGGGCCGCCGTTGCCACCAACTCGGAAAGAAGAGCGGGGAAGTTACATTTAACTTGGAGAAGCACAAGCTCTGTAAATTTTGGTGTGAAGATTACCTCATTGCCGTTGATAAGAAAAATACAATTTGAAGGCAATAAATACACATGTTTTCTTAAAATTATTCAGGAGAGTGTGATTCGTAGGGAAACGAAAAATTATTTTTGATGGAATGCCACTTACTTATTATGCCTACACCTCTTCATCATACAGGCATTTAAGCTAATGGTGTAAGTCGTCGTCAAATAATGACATATTTATTATATACGGTGAAAAACTTTGAATATTCAGTAAATCGTTTTCAAATGATTCTACTGAAACGGATGAGAAACTCCGACTTAGTCTTCGAAAATTAGTATTAAATATGAAATGAAGCCTTTGTTCATATTATGCCACATACACGCTAATGGTGAATCACTGGAAAGTATTTTTCGCTGTATTAATTTTTTTAATACTCCTAAGTTAGACAGACGTTTGGTACATCAGATGTTTTCAAAATATTTCAATTTGTAAAAAATAGACTTTGCAAATTTTTAGTAATGTAGGCTCGATCTTCTCGTCGGGATTTGAATAAATTCGCCCTAAAGGTATTCAATTTTACCCTTAAAATTTGATACTATTAATTAATGGGAGTTGCTTGTAATTATGTAGAATAATGCAGCCATCAGTTTATGGATGATTAAGTGGTGGGCCCAATATTGTGTTTAAAGAGCAAATTTATATTATCTTGCGTTGGGTTAAGCAGTGCCTTACGCGACGACTTAATGGCTGCACGCAGTTCTTTCTCCCGACTTTGGCGCTCCCTTGGTCGTAGCTTCTCCGCGCGCTTTTGGCCGCGCCGTATTTCTCTTCGCAGCGGCTGCGGCGCCAGTGCAAGACCGTCCCGTCCCCGCGTACTTATGACCTGCGCCGGGATTCGAGCCCGGAATTAGTTCCCCTACCAGCCTTCCTAAATACTCATTACGCCCGGTGTCTCATCCGCTCTGCGCGAATGGAGTGTAGATTTAGTCTCCAGTTCGTCACCCTCCAGATCCTCCTGGAGAGGACGCTTTAATACCCTATTCATTTGAAATAGTTAACTGGGAGTGCCGAGTGTTTGAAGGCGTGAAATTGTATGAGTAAGTTGTGCTAACGCACGAGAATGTTAATTAAAAATATTTCTTTCATTGCTTAAAGGGTTTTTTACATGGATTTAACAATGCCTACGGTTACAATTTTTAGCGTAAAACATACTTTGTTATCAATAATTTTAATCTAATAGATAGGTACATATAATTCGTAAAATGAAGTTTGCTTCGAACAATACTCATATTTTTGTGATAAATCATCTACAGAGAATTGCAAGGAAATGATGATGGATAATCTGGAAAACGATTATATTGGTTCTCTACTTCTACTATTCAAATTTTAGTAATTTGTATTGCAACAAAGATAAGTGTCATTCAGTACATTTCGCTCTATTGATATTTTACTTTCTCGCCCTTATTTCGTGCAGTTTTGTAATTGCGTGCCGGAAAACGGCAAATTTTCGACAAAATCTCTTATTGCCGATCCCTGGAAACGAAAAAGTGGGTAAATCTTGAACATGTATATAATAAATTATTTCCTCTAACATGTGGTGTAGCCAGAATCCATGTTATGTGTGTCCTTGATACCGAAAAATCTATTGAATGCAAAACGTCTGCCCATCTGAAGACTAAGCTAGCACCAAAACCGTTCAACAGAATTTCTTCAAAATTGATCTTCTTCCCTCAATTTAAATTAGCCCAAGGCCCACAAAGTTTAAAATGGATATTTTGAATTTTGGGTGTACGTTTCATGAAGTCTCAACATTTTACAATTTTTTTCAAAAATGGCTCTAAATTTTTAGTTAAACTTTGCCCACGGATAGCATAAAACACTCTTTAGAGAATAGTGTAGATCTCTTTTTCTTTGAAATCTCCGATTTTTTGAAAATTGCAAGTTTAATTCATTTTTCGGCGTCTTCCTACAACTACAATATTCTAGATAGTTTTTCCAGAATGAAGTCTGTTCTTTAAAGACAGGTCATGAAATAAAATCAGGTCATGTATAATTGTTTGTAAAATGTGACTTATTTTTGGCGTACTTTTTTGTGAAATATGGCCAATTTTTAAAATTGTTTAAACAGTTTTCTCAAAAACTTATCCAAATTTTTGCTTTAAAGTGTCTCTTTGTATATATTAAAGAACGATAAAGATGGTGCCTGTCTCTTTTCGGTGAACTCTCTATGTTTTTCAAAACTAGAAAGTTGAAGTTATCGTTAAAGTTGGTTCACTTAACTACCTTGATATTAAATAAAAGTACGTAATATTGTACTATATGAATATAAAGAAAATTGGAGATAGAGAGTTTTGCCTTAACAAAATCTGGAAAAAATCGGCTGTTTGAAAAGGATTCAGTACATTTTCTTTAAAATAGCTTTTTTGCATAATTTATGCTTGTAATTATTGCAATGTATAAAAACCATTTTATGAAAACCGCTCCATAGTTTTTCTGCAATACTTTTTCAGGGAAAAACAATAAATACTGGAAAGAATAGCGCATGGTTTTCGTTGAATTCTCTGAATTCACGAAAATTACAAATTTAGAATTAATGCAAGAAAGTATGTGCTGTTGTAGCACCACCAATTTCTACCTATGTTTTCCCTTTTCATTCGAAACACTTAAGGCAGGTGGAACTGCTGGCACGGAACCTGCTGTTATGAAAAATAGGGTGGCTAAGCAGAAAGTGACGTGATCCGGCGCATCGCGCTGTTTGGGCTTCAGGCCGCCCCAGTGGATAGAAACAGATAGACATCGACACGACCCCAGCGCTGTGGTGGTGGCGGCGGCGGCGTTTTTGCGTGATAGCGGGCGGCGCGGGAGTGAGCGACCGACAAAACGCGCGGGTGGGCGGGCGGGCGGGCGAGCGCACGTGTGGCTCTCAGCACGCACACGTCACCTTTTTTGCCGCTCGCCCCCTTGCCTCCCCCTCATCCCCGCTCTACTCTTTTTCCTCCCTCGCTGCCGTCGCCCTCAGACATCGACTGCTTCGTCGCCTTCCTGCCTTTGGAACCACGCCGCCCCTATTGGTGGCGGTGAAGCACGGGAAAGAGGGGCAATGGCTTCTGTGAGAGCCGGCATGTTGGAAGTGGAGAGGGTACCTAAAGCATTGCGGGACAGGTGGGGTGGCGAAGGCATTGGCAGGGACGGAAGAGTCGGAGATGGCGGAGGCAAAGAGATGGCGGAAGCACTGAGATGTGATGGTGGAGGAGAAGGAGATGGCGACGTCGTGGGGAAGTGGCGGCGTTGGTGTCAGCGAGGGTAGAGGTGGTAGAGTTATCGGTGGAGGATGTAAAGGTAGTGTAAGAGACACACGACGATGGCCAGAACCGTGTCAGCTTGTTTGTAAAGAAGCGGTGGAAGTGGTTCGACGGAGGCTAGATGGAGTTGAAGCAGGGAAAGGGGCGGCGATGGAGACAGCGTCAGCGCCGGCTGCGTTGGCGGCGGCGGCGGCGGCTCACGGCTAATCCTCGTGTAATCACGCCAGGCCACGCGCAACGGCGCTCCCAGCGGCCGGGTCTGTAACTTCTTGCCCGCCTGCGGCGACCGCGCGCCGAAGCTTCGAACCCGGAGCCCCCGCGGCCGCTCATCGACTTGCAGATGAGCGCATTGTGCCGCGCGCGCCGGCGAAGGCAGTGCAGGAGGGGGCCCGGTGCGGCGGCAGGGACGGTGCGGGCTGTGTTACGCAAAAGTGGGACTCGTGTTTCCGACGGGAACATCGGGACGATAACCAAGCGATAGAGTCAGAGGGTAGTGGTGTGATGTCAAATTCAATGTCGCTGGAAGTTCGCTATTATTCAACGCATGTTATTTGCGGTTGTTTTGGTGACGGTCTACATGAAGTGGTAATAGGGGTAAAGGTTATAATAAAGGAAAAATAGGAGCGGCCATATTGACAGTGAAGTTGATGTTCAATGTGCAGGAATATGGTGAAAATGATAATGCTTGTGAAGTTACTGAAACAATAGTAGCTCGAAAGATTCCATTGTGACTGTGGTGTCGTGTTGCTTTCTGTTTTCATGAAACGGCAAGATTGAGACGAAAATAATTAGATCATTGCAAAATATGTTTGTAATGTTTTTGTTAAGAGTATCTCATCCGAAAATAGGTTTATTTGGAATGGGTATGTAGTGGCAGGAGGAAAATAGTGGTTGTTGTTCTGGTCGAGTGATATTATAACTCTGGATGAAGCAAATTCTCCGAAATCGGCGCGATATCGTATCCGCCAAATTAGGCTCTAGCGCGTCATGTGAATAGATAGAATAACAGCGCCTCCCTTGCCAGTATACTGGCACGCCAGTGCAGCGTTCCGGGGCGCTAATGTTATTCAGGCCGGTACCATAGATGTCACATTGATGACAACGCACTGGCAATGACGGTTTTAGCTGCCGCGGCGCCGGTTTTGCCAGTTGGGTGGAAGCAGGCTGTCCGGAATTCTCCCAGCGATTGCCGAGATTAGGGGAACGAACGCACGCAATGATGAAAACGTAGCGACGGAGATAGCGGCCACAAGGCAGAGCGAATGTTGCAGCTATTGCAGTGGCACAAGGGGGGTTGGGGGGAGAGGGGGGCGTGGCGGCAGAGATGCGGCACGAGCGGCTGTGTCGACACAATGCGCTGCTTATGAGCCGGCCGCCTGCCTGGCCGCACCCGCCGGGATGTGAAGCCTGGACGTGGCGGATGTGCGAGTGTCCGCCGGCGGCTGCGGCGCGGGTCCAATCGCCTTCCGGAATGCTCGCTCTGCTACGCTCTGCTACGCCCTGTTGCTTTAAAAAAAATCGCCTCACCATGCACATTGTTCTGAAATGATTTAAGTGAGGCGCAATATTTTAAGAAATATATTAAATTATTAAATAAACAATCAAACGTCCTTTAATTACATCGCATTTTCTTCATGGTCAGAGGCGACGTGAAAATATTACCTATCGTTATGTAATAATTAATACTATTACCCCTAGTTACCAATTTGCTATGATCATAGTCCTGTTGATTTTAGTTCGTTTTAATTACTTCATTTTCAATAATAATGATTACCCGTGTGTTGCATGTTTGAGTAACAAAAAGTATGGACAATGTGTTTCTAATTATAAGAAATAAAATTAAAGTATTCTGCAATAGTTTTCTTTTACATCTATAAATAGTTTCCGTGTTCGGCCCTCATGACAAGCGGACGTGTTTTGATGACCTAAACCATCACCAAAAATGATCAATAAAATGCTTTTAAAAAGTTTTTAAAATACCCTAAACGCAAAGAAAAATTGATCAAAATCAGCTCAGATGAACAACTCAAGATGTTGGATATGTTACTTATGTAATGTAGGCTTCTTCCTTTCGCTCAAATGAACTCAGCTTGCAAACATTTGGTTTGGACTGAACCAGGAAACCTTTATCTTTAATTATCGTGAAATCTGTTGAACCGACAAAGGTGCTGAAGGTGTCACAGGAATGTCTTAAAGTCTTAGATTACATACTCACAGCTATGACATTGCAATTTCTGAGCAAAGAAATTGAATTGGCTATTCAGGAATATTGTGAAGAACATTTGTTGAATCTCATAAATATTATTTGAAGCAAGTACCATTAAAATGATAAAATCATTGAAATCCGTGAAAATGCTTTAAAAATAACGAAAAAAATATTAAAAATGACTTATTAGTCGAAATCGAACGAAAATGGAAAAAAAAGTCGTGTAAGAATGGGCCATTTCCTTTTGTCATAACAAAATGGATTTCTAAACTAAAATGCATCGTTCTGAAGTGAAAAGAAAAAAATGACATTGCATTAAAATGCGCCTCCTATTCATGACAAAACAGATGTGACTCGTATGACACTCGGGATGCACCTACATTTTGCGACCGCAAACTTGGGAGGGAGGGGGAGGGGAATGCGCGGTACTCGTCGGGAAATCCCGTGCGCCATGCGCGTTCTGGTATCGTTGTGCGCCACTCGCCCGGTTCGCCGGTTCCGGAAGAATCCGCGTGCCCCGCCCCGCCCTGCCCCGCCCCGCCCCGTCCCGCCCATCCCCGCCCCGCCCCGCCTCGTCCCACCCCCGCCTACCAGGCCCTATCACGTCCCCTCCTGCCCCGCCCTGCACCGCTCTGCCCCGCCCCGCCCCGCCCCGCCCCGCCCCGCCCCGCCCCGCCCCGCCCCGCTCCGCTTTGCTTCCCGCGCGGGCGAAAAACGGCGCGTGTTCTGCAACGCTAACCCTCTTCCCTAGCAAGCGCGGCGGATGGCGAAAGAGGTTTTTCCCGCTGCGCCGGAGAGCGGCATTCTGGAACCGGTGGTGATTTGTGAGCGTGATTTTGGGGATCGTGATGCGTTAATGAAAAGCGATGCATACAGTTGGGCTTCCGTAGATTATGCGTTATTTCTTTGCTTCTGTGTTGCACGACCGCGTATGTACATACATGGGCATTGCGGGTACCTTTTTGATCCCTGTTTTGTGGTAATTTTACTTTCTCGCAAACAATATACAGAGAAGATTATGTAATCCTGCAGCGAAAAAGGGCGTTTTTTTCGGTACAGAAATACGTGTTGTAGGTCCCTGATACGAAAATGTGTATATTATTGTTCCTAAATATTGTAAATTACTTCCTCTAGCACGTTGTGTAGCCAGAATCAACTTTTGTGAGTCCTTTATTCCGAAGAACTGGCTGACACGGTTTGACCGTCCGAAAAGTACACTTATAAAAATGCTCCATGTTCCACTTTTGACGTTTTTTTTTTAATTTTCGAAAATTGCAAAAGTGTAAAGTTTTTTCGGCTTCTTGTTGCAACAACAATATTGTTGCATCAATTGTAAGTAATAATATGAACGAAGTTAATAAGTAACGAATATTTTGTTTCATATTATGAATAGTTTTCGCATAATTTTGCATGAAATAAAGGCAATTTTGAAACCAAGATTTTTTCAAAATAGTTTAACTTTATTCGTTTCTTTTTTACGGGTATACTACTAAATGCCATGAATAACAGGAAATTAACGTATTTTAATGTATATGCTTTTGCTTTTTTCAAAAATTACATACATGAATTTGCTTTGAAATATTTATATCACGTCGATAATATTTACATTATTGTACATTTTCATACATTCTATTTGTGACCACAAGTGCTTCAAATGATTTCTTATAAAGCTTCCCTAATACTCAATAGTTGTTAGTGAAAATGAGCTCAACATTGCTCATTTTCAGAAAAGCTCAAACAATATTTTCTCAAAAACAAGTCAAAATTATTCATTGAAAATTTGCATACAGGACCATGTTTTACTCATCTATGCTGTAATATTCTTATATTCATACATCAATATTGCTCTTAGGGGATCGAAAAATTGAGAAAATGTGAAAAATTGCCGTTTAGGTATCAGCAGGATGCAGCTGGATAGTGAGGAGCAAGTACCAAAATGCTAGCCTGGAACAGAGAACAAAAATTAACTGGTTCGAGAAATACTGTGCCATTCTGCAGCCCCACTACATTTTTATTCAAGAGCATTTTACGATAAAGAAATGTACCTGTGAATTTTTTTATCAATCTACATTTCTGTTTTGTACAATTATATTTTTCGATCTTATTTTGCGAAAAAGATATGTTAACATAGCAATCACTGACATTTTTTCTGTATTTACAGGTAAGAAGTACAAGGCTATTGAAACACCCGGCTTTCGCGAGGAAAGCTGAATCAAGTGCTGGAGTTCTGTATCAACCTACACGGTAATTATATACCAATACCAATTTTAAATATTCTTTCAGATTCACGTACACTTTCGTCTAAATTTGTGTTTTTTACACTTCGTTGACAGAAACGCTTTAACGCGACTAATGAATTCTAAACAAAATTTGAACTTGCTGAGTTCTTCGTGGGAGAACATACACTTATCTCCAGGCGATAGTCGTTCTTCAATGTCACCTTCCACTTCTTTAGACCAAGTGAATCTTGAAGTTTCAGTCCGTTTTTCTTTCGAAGAGGGAAGCGACACAGAAAAGTCAACAGTCGGCGACGCGATCAGAATGACATTCAGAATCACTAGCTCATCTCCTAGTACTCAGTCAATCGCCTGCTCCTCCCCATCGATCCGGCGCCGCCGAAAGCCGCGCCTTCGCAGTCGCCCACGCCCGCGTCTCAAATCGCTCCTCCGGCGAAAGCTCTTACGGGCCGCGTCGCAGAGCGGATCGCCGCTTTGCTAACCCCATTGCGCCCGCCCCCGCGCCCGTCCCCGTCACCGCGCCCGCGCCCGCGCCCGCGCCCGCGCCCGCGCCCGCCCCCGCGCCCGCGCCCGCCCCCGCGCCCGCCCCCGCGCCCGCCCCCGCGCCCGCCCCCGCGCCCGCCCCCGCGCCCGTCCCCGCGCCCGCCCCCGCGCCCGCCCCCGCGCCCGCCCCCGCGCCCGCCCCCGCGCCCGCCCCCGCGCCCGCCCCCGCGCCCGCCCCCGCGCCCGCCCCCGCGCCCGCACCCGCGCCCGCCCCCGCCCGCGCACGCCCCGCCCTACCCCGCCCTCGCACCCGTCCCCACGCCCGCCCCTGGGCCGCCCCCGTCCCCGCGCTTGCACCCCGCTATGCCCCCGCCTCCTCGCCCGTCGCCGCGCCCGCCCCGTACTCGCTCCGTGCCCGTTCCCGCGCCCGCCCGCCCCCGCGCCCGCCCACCCCCGCGCCCGCCCCGGGCCTCCGCGCCTGCCCCCAGCCTCCGCCCCCGCTCCGCCTCCCTCCGCCGCCGCGTCCGCCCACTCCGCCCCCGCCTCCGCCTCTGCCAATGCCACTGCCGACGGGCCGAGGCGTGAAATGTATCTTTCATAACCTTTCATAACCTGACGTAGATCTGGCAGTGGCGGTGGCGGCTGGAGTAGTGGTGGAGGTGATGGTGGTGTTACTGAGCTCGATGGTAGTGGTATTAACGAATAGACTACAGTGATCTGCTGCGGTTGAACATGAAGCGGTGATAGTTACAGCGATGGTAAATGGAGTGGTTGTGGCATGCTGAACAGTTGTAATTAGAGCTCCGGTAGGTGGTGCAGGATCGAAGGTAGCAAGTTCAGATTGTGAGGGTTCAGAGGGGCTCGCTGTAGCGCAGGATATTTGCGTTAGTGATGGTGTAAGGGGCGGAGTTGGTGGATAGGAACCGACAGCGTAAGCGACGGAGGCAGTGTGAACGGAGTAGTTAGCAGTGGGGACGGAGTGATGACGGTGGAAGCGGCGAGGGTGGTTGACTGCGAAGTACATTAGCAGCGTTCAAGATACTTCCGCTGGCGCATCACGAAAAGGGAGCAAAAGCAAGGGGGAGAGGACATTAGCGCCTACAGACAGGACCTTCTGTAGCAGGCGAGATGTAAGGGATTTTGTGGTAATGATGTGAGGAAAAGCAGGAAGAAAAGAGGGAATAATGCTAAATATGGAGAAAATGAAGATGATAAAATGAAGGACTGTAAAGATACATAGTGAAAACGTACTCGTAGAAGGAAAATTGGTGAACAAGAGTAAATCGTTAATAGAGTAACAAAGGGGTCGGATAGGTAAGGTAATCCAAAAATATAAAACAGTTACATGTATAATGTTTTTTTTTTTTAATATTTGCATAATTTTCAATGACGTGCATTAAAATGTGCGGAGAGTTAACTATGAATACCTTCAAACTATATTTATAAAGTATTTAAGCCTTAATAAATAGCACTTTTGTTTCTGCAGCAGTAATTACGAATTAACGCCATGGAACTAGTTACGCATATTTTAATTTCAGCGCTAAAATATTGAATGTGTTTCGCTTTTCAATTATTTTAATTTCCACATGGTACAATTGGTCATCACAGAGCCACACCCCTTCTCGCTGCTCGCATGGAGAACTTCTTCTGAATGACCCCGCGAAACTGCAGACGAAAACAGAGGTGACGAGAGCGCGGGCGGCAGCAAGTGCGGAGCGGCGGAGACGGCGCGGGGCGGGGCGGGGCGGGGCGGGGCGGGGCGGAGCGGGGCGGAGCGGGGCGGGTCGGGGAAGGGCGGGGCGGGGCGGAGCGGGGCGGGGCGGGGCAGAGCGGGGAGAGGCGGGGAGGGGCGGGCGGGGTGGCGAGGTCGGGGCGGGCGTGGGCGGAGGCTACGATAGCGCGGCGGCCGCCACCGCCGCTTCCCACCATCCATCACGGCGCGGACAGCTGCGCATCGCGAGGCGGAATTGAAACATCCCGCGGCCGCGCCTAATCAACCTCTACCGCCGCCGCCCTCACCCACGCATTAGTGGGTCGGTCTTCGCGCTCTCTTCGCTCAGACGTCCTCCCCATCCCCCCCTTCCCTTCCCCCTCCTTCCTCCCTCCCAAATGTGCTGTCGGGCTCAGGAGACCCCGCCCCCCCTACCCCCGACTGATTCCCACGTCCTTCAACTGCTGCTGCGCGAGGCTTTGTGCAATATCAGAACTCACGTTGGTATTCAATTTTTATTTCTGTTCATCCGCAAAAAAAAATCATCCAGGAATTGTTGTGATCCGTCTGGATTAAAAAGCTTGAAACTTTAATTTAAAAATTCAATAGAATTCTGTTTGTACTCATACAATGTATCGTATGGAAAGTGTACATTCAAACATTTTTATTAAAGTGTGAACGAACGTATGTCACTGGCTCCTATCAGTTTATTCAGAGATGTTTGATGAGTGGTGGCACGAGTAACGAACAAAAATATCCCGGTTTATAATGTAAATGTGTACTGAAGGTAGAAAACAAAAATGTATAAATTTGAAAATTTATTTGATTTTTTTTTTAATTTAAATTTAATTTTCTCGAAGTTAAAGTTCTACGAGAAAAATAAATAAATATCGTACATTAATTTACACTTCACGAGTGCGTCGACCACCATTAGATCTCCATTAGCAATATATTGTGGTAACAAAAGCGGCGGAGAAAATGTTTCCATGGTAATAATTCGATTATGTTCTGTACTTCGATATCTATTTCGTTTTGTTTATGAAGTTTCCGCAAGCCGTAGTAGAAGCATTGTAGTTTATGAGGTGGAATAGCAATGCTATTCCGCCTCAGTGTGATTCTGAATATGCTTTGTCAGCATTCTCTCGGGTGTCCCAAGAGTTTATCTGTAAAGATTTGAAGAAGAAAGGAATTCGCTACGGAGCATAAAGTCGGACTCCATCGTCGCAAATGGCTCTTTACAAGAGAAGCGAACAATGCCTATTCAATATCGCATTGCCCATGCCATGTTTTGTCGGAAGAAACAGCAATAAATCATGTTATTTTACATTATGTGCATATGACATGAATATTACTGTGACATTGCGAAGATTCTCTTCTAAATAGTTGAATAATATTCAAGTATTTACGGCTAAAGAATTACGACAATTCTTAACAAAGAACTTTCCCTTTCTTGCCTTCCATTACGCTTTCACACGTGACGTGCGGTTACGCGTAGAGGCTGTTATTAGTACTCAGCTGTGAACGAGCATTAACCCAGATGCGCAACGCACTATGTCATAATTTTCCCCCACCAGAAAGGCCATAAAATCAAGGGGAGAATTTGAAACACGATCACAGTATGGGTAAATCCACCAAGGCGGCAGTTCATGAACGTTGATCATACTGCTGAGTGCTTGTTTGCCGGGTATTTCTTCATAGAAACTATTGTGACATTTTCAGAAGATAAGTTCTAAGAATTTATATTACAATGTAAAAAAGGCGGAAAGAGGTTTCGGTCGATATTTAATAGATTTTTAAAATATACCTGTAAATGTGTAAAATAAATTTATATTTTAGCCAGTATTGTTTCGTTAATCTTTTGTTCTCTAATATTTCTGGAATTCCGTCCGATATTCATGGAATTCAAAAATCACTGATGGAATATTTACTCAAGAATTGGTTTAAACCTCCAGGTAATATTTAATTCGCGGAATACTATTCGCGTAAATAATGAGTATTTTGCGATGCCATTGTTTACATATCAGTGTTTGCGTGCACTACCAACCAGCGAAAGAAATGAAGCGCATGTCGAATGACGACACCCTCGACAACCTCAGTGAGCTTATAATCTGCGGCAAAATTTGCTTCTTTAAACACTTAGTGTTGCATTGAAAATTTTATTAATTTCAACCAGGCCAATCACTGTTTTCATACTACTGTTTTCTTTGCACTATAGCTAAATACACTATATATGCACTATAACTAAAATGAGTCCGTAAACTTGGTTCGTTGTTGAACCACTGCTCCAACATCTATCTAGAATTGATCTGAGAGCACCTAGAACTCTATCGGTAGATCTGGCGACTTCCAGAACGTTTATCCTATCACTTACAGGTCTGGCCTCGCTATTCAGAGACTATCGAAGATCCCTTGGGACTAAAAGCTAGGATCCTCGATTTTCGAACCTTCAGAAGTGAACTTTCAACATATAATTCACGTTGTTTCCTAGAAATATTAAATTTCAAACGGGAGCAGTAGCTCAGTGCATTAACTAGAGTCATTGCAGCACCTCTGACCGGGTGGTCCTAGGTTCGAGTGCTAACGGCGGCAGGATTTTCGACACTAGCTTTTCAGCTAAGTTGAATTCAGTCGCTGTCTGGAGGAGAATTCTAGCGGCCAGCTGCTCTGATTGGTAGTTTTCCGTGGTTTTTCGGATCTACATCAGGCGGATGCCGGAGCAGTACCCTAACAAACGGGCCACGGACCGCGCGCGATCTTTCCGTCCTCTTCCCTGTCCTATCCTGTCTCCTTACACACACACGCACGTGCACACTCTTACACTAACATGCATTTCACTACCACATATTCCGGGAGACCGGTCGGGAGCTTAGATCTTCTCCCGGCTGGCGCGGTGCCCCGCTGGTGGGAGAGTCCTGGTTAGGGAGAAACCCCGCTAGCCGACAGTAGGTCGGTGCCGGATCCCGCCGTCCGGCGGGGGAAAGATCTCCGCCATCTCCCGATGAAAAACATGCACTTCACTTAACATGCACGGGACTAATGATCTAAGCTGTTGACGCGCCCGGAATCACTAACCAAGCAGCCAAATTAAATTTCACATGAAGGGTTCAGTTTAGATCCGGTAAATTTGTGAAGTCAAAAATTTCGGCTCTTAATGGAGCGTACTTTAGGGCTAGATAATATATTGATATTTCTATAAAACATATTTCTTTAATCTATATCTTACTCTAAGATTTAAAAAATTGTAAAATCAAGAAGTCGAAAAAAATTAACCTTTACAATTTCAACGTGAATTTCGAAAGAAAAAATGTGCCGCGCCTGAAGCCCATATTTTACTGGAGTCTTACCCCTCCGCCCGCATTGACCATCCCGAAAGATAACATGCCCTCTCTGTTCTTGGTTCAGGCCAACGGGCGAGTCGGCGCCGGACCTCGCCAATCAGTGGGGAAAGATCACCGTCACGTCCCGCCATAAAAGCATGCACTACACTTACGAGACTAATAACCTTAGCAGTTGATGCGCCCGGAATCACTAATTAATCAATCAAAAGCCAGCGAGCGATTATTGTGACTATCACGGAAGACCTAAGCGCTTCACCAAAGTATTCTTCCGCGAGATAAAGTGCCGACAGATAAAACCTCAGAAGTGTCACCTGAGTGGATGAAGATCGCGGTTGCAAAAAGTTTTCACCAGATATTTAGTTTGACCCGATCGCAGGAAATAATAATGTATGAACTAATGCAAATCAGGTTTCGAAAAGTATGTGAGATCGTTCAAATGCATTTTCTAATTGAGAAATTAAAAATGAATCCATGCACTCTTCAAATGCGTTTTGAATTAATCTCCCAATAGATCAACTTTTTGAAAATCAAGGGAAGATTCATGTGAATAAGCTTTTTTTACTAAAAGTTACAACTGCAGTTTTTAAATTCTTGTAACGTAAATACATTTTTGTTTTTATGAGCATTCCTTGGTGGCGAAAGGATATGATAAGGGAATACTACAACCCCAGCGCAAGTGGGGTAAAGTTCGTGAAACGAGTGCGTATCATTTCAACAGTTTACACGCTGGCCACTCCCCCATTAAGGCTTAACAGAACGGAGTGTGTGAAAAGAATCGCCCACGTGACCGAATCGAGTATACTCGTCGGGGTTATTTCCTGGGCGATCCCTGAGAGTTTCCCTGAGAGTCGGGGATTCCCCGGGCCGATCGCCCTGGCCTGTTGTTCCGGTCGCCGCCTCCGCCGCAACCACCCCCACTCCCGCCCACCGTCCCCACCTCTGTTCTCGCCACCGCCGCTCTGCCGTCCCCGTAGCCCCCCCGCCACCACGTCCGCCCTCCGCCCCAGCCCCCGCCCCCGCCCCCGCCCCGCGTCCACCCCGCCCCCGCCACGCGTCCACCCCGCCCCCGCCACTCCCGCCGCTCCCGCTCCCGCTCCCGCCCTCGCCGTCGCTGCCCACCGCCCGCACCGCCGCCGCCGCCGCTGCCGCCCCGCCGCCGCCGCCGCTTTGAGCCTCTCAAGCGCACTCTGTCCGTCCTCCCTCCCAGGTCCGCGTCCTCTTGGGGCCGCCACTGGTCGCAGAAGCACCGCGTCCTCCTCCTCGCGCGCCGAGTGGCCGGTGATATCTCTTATCCGCCGATCGATGTGTTCTTGCTGCTACCTCTCGCTCGTCTCGACCTCTCGAAACAGGAGCGAGAGGCGCCGGGATCGCGACGCCTGCCCGCCCTCATCGCCCCTCGGCGACGGGGGCGCTGTGCATGGGAGAGCGGGAAGAGTAGGAAAAGCGGTGCATGTGGGCCAAGGAACGAAAGGCCAAGTAGGTGCTAGTAAGAGTCTGAAGAATGAATAGAATTTTGTGGCTTGAGGCCAATGTAAATTCTATTCACGGAACTGTAGTTGACAATTTAGAAACGCAAACATATTGCACGTACTTGACATTATAGCTGTGAACAGGTGGTGAAATGTAAAATGTCAGTCAGGGGATCTTAACTCTGAAGCACTGCTTAAAGAGTTGATAGCGTTGGTAGTTCAAGTGGTTAGACCAATTGATCGAGAAATCCAGATACTATTCCCGACTAAGGTAGTCAGTTCTTTGAATAGTCAAACATCATCATCATTATTATTATTATTATTATTATTATTATTATTATTATTATTATTGTCGCGAATTGGCCATCTTAGGATCACGCGAACCCGCCACTTATACCCACCGCGGGCAAGACATGATCTCCCGGGGGTACGTGACCTTTTTGGGAGGATCAACACTTTTATCCCGAATCCATTTTTGCACCTCAGAATTGTTCACCCCGGGGAGATGAAGTATGAGATGATGATGATGATGATGATGATGATGAAGGTGAATGGACAATCTCAAACATACAAACACAAACACACACAACCATGCTGAAGGCGGGACGCGAACCCGTGATCCATCCGAGATCGTCACGGCACTACTACCTTAGAGATCTCGGCTATCCGAATCGGCGTAATATTATTATTATTATTATTATTATTATTATTATTATTGATTATTTATAATTCTTGATTATTATTAATTATTCCCTCAAATTGCACACTGCCTGTATGAGAGAAGTCCCACAATCCTCTTGGTTGTTATTCCTGAACTAGTAAACGGCGTGTGATGCTCCTTAGCACGTGGAATGAGTTGAAGGGAGCATCTTCCAATGCGCGACCTGACGCGTGGGCGCCAGTGGGTCGCCGCGCCGGGCGGCAGGTTGGGCTGGGAAGCCCTCGCCGCACCCACTCCGCCTCCCGCGGCGCCGGCGACATTTGTGATCCCTTTTACTTTCCCTCGACGGACACTTGAGCGACGAGTCGCCGCGGGGGCGGGCGGCGTCGATGGCCGGGGCAGAGGCGGAGGGGCCGAAACGGTCGGAGATTTTCTCCTTGATAGACCGCGCGCCGCCCACCCCGTGCGGAGGCGGCGGCGAGTGGCTCCGTTTCATTAAGGCGCCCACCTGATCGAAGGGGAGTTGGACGCGCGGTCGACGGCCGGGGAAAGAAACGGCGTGACTGATCGAGATTTTATTGACTTTATCGATACTCGCGCCATTGGCTGGTTCGCCTACTTGTTGATCGCAGATATAAGGAAGTCCATTGCTCAAAAAATTCTTGGCGTTTGTCAAATATTAACTATATGGTTTGAAATATTTTAAGCTGTTGTTGACCTTAAAGCGTGGTTTGATGTGTAACACACATACGAATATTGTGTGCATATGTAGTATCACATTCCTTCCACTACTCGACATCGGCTTTATTAATAATACAAACATGGAAGCGTTTCGCTTGGCAACTGATTGTCAAGAACAATATAGGCGTAAAATGTAATCAGTAAAATGTGCAGAAAATTCGACGTGCTTAATTAAACTCAGTATTACAGCAAGTTTAATTCAGTTACGTTTAGCGAACTGTTTAGGCTTTTTAATTAATGCAGTGCAATATTCTCATAACAATTAACCATTTTAGAACAGAACTTTTATAATTATAACGCAATTTATTTTCAATTTAGCGTTTGAAGTTGGCGCGTGGTAGCTGGCACTGGCTCTGCCCCGTATTTGCCCCGGCCTCTGCCACCGCTCCTGGTTGTGTATCCACCCGATCCTCCTCTCGCAGCCAGCTCCCGCACTTGCGCGCTGGCGGTGCGGGCCGCGCCACGCCGCGCCCGGGAGAGATGCCGGCTCGATTACTTCGCTCGTAGGCGAACGCAATCATCCACACTCCCCGGCGCATGAATAGAACGCTTTACTGCGCGCAGATCGCAGAGATAGACCGCACTTGATTGAGTACGCGAGGAGATGCGTGTTCGAGATCGGGTACGGGCATGCAAGTCCATTGCTGCAGACCCCCTGAAAGACTACTTATATGTAAAACATAGTGCTCAAGGTGGGACGATTGGCTTAGAAAACGCAGCGTAAGTCTAAATTATTATTTTAGAACGATGTGTATCTCTTCGTTAGCTTCTGCATGCATGTATTCTCACATTTGAATCACTAGTAGATGTCGGTTTCAGTAGAAAATTACATTCTGTTACCAAAAAAATAGTGCAATTTTATTTGATTGCCAATTTCCTGTATTTTTCGTCTTAACATTTATTATTTATATTTATAATCATTCACAAAACGTCATATTACATCGAATCACAATTATTGAATTGAACTAGTCCTATATTGGATGCTTGTATTGTAAAAAGTAAAAGAAAGCAGTGAAACCTAAATACGAAAAGTGGCTAGAAAAGTTTATTGAAAGACTTGGTTCAAATTAATTACACGTTGCTATTTTTTATTGATTTTTTCCAATGTATACTATATCTCAGGATTTGTACTTTGTACAGATAATATTTGCTGACAAAAAATTGCCTTCTTAATTCATACATTTTCAACGTTCTGTGATGATATTGGGAAGTAATTATCTGGAAAGCCTTCAGATTTTTAAGAAATATAGTTCTTACTCTGTGTTAACTTTAGTTAAGTTCTATTTATTCTATTTTTTTATAAAATTTATGATGGTTTCCATGTAACTATTCATTTGAGTTACTCCGAAGGCTATTGATCATTGTCTATATTAGCACAATAACGGAGCTAGTTGTATCTGGCGTTGAATTAAAAGGAAATACTGGCGGCAACTCCTGGAGCTCCGCAGTAGACCAACGTACACATCCACAAGTCGCCGGGTGCTCGGGGCCCGTGGGAACGCGCCATCTGCGCGGGGGAGGCGGGCGGAGGAGGCGTAAGCGAGAGAACGTCGTCGTGGAAATAGCCGTTTTGAGTTAAGGATTCGGCCCGCGGGCCTCGGCGCAAGTTGGTAGTAGCAGAGGCGGTGGACGAGACGGAGAAAGTGGAACGGGGCCGCGGCGGGGCGCGAGAGGGGGAGATGGCTGGCGAGGCGACACTTTGCGGCAGCGACCATCGCGGATTCACAGCTCCCGCGGCGCGAGCCAGCCGTCTCCGCCCCGGCTTCTGCTGCCCCTCGCCCCACCCCCGGCAGAGTTTAGTTCAGAGCCAGCGGTGGTGCTGGGTGTGCAGCGACTCTGACCGAGAGGTCCTAGGGTTCGAGTGCCGACGGTGAAGAATTTTCGACGCTGGTTACAAAGCTAGATCGAGTTCAGCCGCTGTTTGCAGGATAATTCTGGAGGCCGGCTGCTGTGATCGATAGTTTTCCGTGGATGCTCCTATTATTACCAGGGAAATGTTCGAGTAGTGCCTAACAAACGGACCACGTAGCGCGCGATACTTTCTTCCTCGTTCTCATCCTTATCCCTTCTTTATCGCTTACAGACACACATATAGTACTTACATGCACGTCACTAACGGCCATTTGGAAAGACTTCGGAGCCAGTTGCGAACTTAGAGCTTGTCCCGGCTGAGCGAAATACCTGGAGGGGGAATTTCCTGTAACCCGACGTGTATGCCGACGCCAGACCTCACCAGCCAGCAAGAGAGGAACTCTGCCATCTCTCATCAAACATTCACTACACTATCGTGACTAATGACCATTGAAGTGAACATACTCGGAAACGTCCATCAATCAACCCCTCAGCACTCCACCCCCCTTCAGTGCCCCATTGTCTTAGTCACTCCGTCTTCTGCAATATCTCTTCTCCTTCTAACTAATCTGTTCACTTCGATTTTCGTTTCGTAGAATCAACGCCTTTTTTAATGTTTTTCCAGACTTCTTTCACTTTCAAACTTCTTTCCCTTTCTGTTTGTTAGTTCGTTACATTAGGATGTTTTCCCATGTTCTGTTTATCAAATTTACTCAGAAAGGATTATATTCTCTCAACACACACTTTCACGCTTTTCCTCTTCTGTTCTTGTTTTACATTATTAAGTTGTATCTTTTATACTCTTAGATATAAGAGTATTTGTCTCTTCTTTTTGTTTTTGTTTCTTGATTCCCTTTTCCATCGCGTCTTCTTTCTTAATATTTCTATTCACCTTTGCAGTTGTTCTTCCTCATCCGTAGTTTTCTCCTTCGTGGAGCTTCTCCTTCTCAGCGCTTTCTCCGCCCCCGCGGCCCCGCCCCCGCCCCCGCCCGTTCTCCGCCCGCGCCGCGGGGCTCCCGGGCCGGGCATCAAGTATTTAGCCCCGGCGGCGGCAGCGCGCTCGCCTCCGCCCACCGCCATCATCGTCCACAGAACCCGGGCCAACTTCCCCGGCGGGCTTCGCGGCCGAAACCCGCATCGCCCGGCCGCGGTCCCCGCCTCCGCCCCTCGCCCTCCCCGCCCCACCCCGGCTCCTCCGCCCCGCTTCCCACCAGGATCGTTATGCCTGATCAGCGCCTCCGACGCCGGGCGCCTCTCACGACCCCAGTAATTGGCTGCCGACGGAGCTTGATCCTCAGCCGCTCGGGGGGGGGGGCCTGGGCCGGGGGCGGACGCTGCCCTTTGTCTAGCCGCCGCCGCGCTGCTTGCGTCGCCTGCGGTCTCGGCTTCGCTCTCGCTCTGTCACCAACGACTGGCGTGTCCGCCTCCGCCACTTTCCTCCTAAGGGGAGGGGCAGATCGTAAAACACAGTTCCATAATTGAATTGACCTCGAATCGGATTTAGGAGAACAGATTAGTATCGAATTATGCGAAACACCGTTTTTGAAAGGCAGTTTGAACAAGTCAAAGGTTGATTTTGTAGTGCAGCTAAGAGAGAACGCAGATTACTTGAAAGTTTAATGTTAAGCTAGAATTTACGATATTTAATAAATCTTTTTATCGCTGACAGTTTGTCATTGTAATTATATTTTGCAGAATTTTTAATTAATTTCCGGAGTTCAAATATGTATTTTTCGAAAAAAAAAGAAGGAATTATTTAACACTACCTCATTATCTTCATCATTAATATTTCCTTCTGTCTCGATTCCTCCTTGGAGCAAAACCGTTTCCACTTACTTTTACAACATCAGCCTCAACATTCTCTTTGTTTTCTCTACCATCTCCAGAACTCTCTCCACCGTTCCTCCTTAATTAGAAGCTGCCATGTCCTTGCTTAGAAGCCACCGTCGTCTTCGCAGCTGTCGTCACTGTTGCCGCCCCCGCCGCCTTGGCCTTCCCGAGGGGCGCTGCCGAGGCGGCAGTGCTCGATGCAAGTGAGGCTTCCGGGAATTGCCCAGAAACTCAGCCACTCAAATGCCTCGAGTTGTTACTCTCTTGATAATTAACTGCAAACTCTAATAGGGATAATCTTACTTTAGAGTGATACAATGCGTGTGATGTGCTGCTATGTTTTGAAATAAACGTTTGGTTTCTAAATGCTAGATTATATCTAAAGTTCGACTATAAATAAGACTCCTCAAACTCATGTGAATTTTAATATGAAATCCACCTAATTTTATTAAGAAATGAAACCGTTTAATATGACTTAATTCTGTTTCAAAAGAGAATATGCAATAATTCTGTCATCTTCAACATAAAAAGAAAGTAATGTGGAATTCCTGTCGGAAACTATACTTTTGTCCGTTGTCCGAAAATGTAATCGGTATTGAAAATCGTGGTAATTAAGAGAATTGATAAAACTGTATGAAACTGTGTATTTAATTATTAAAAAGTTAATGTTTTAAAATATATTATGATCGCTCATTTCTGAATTCACTTCGATTATTCTACGAGTCTCTTGCACCTTTCCATCCAATGTAAGTGAAACAAAAGCGGAAAATTGCCTAAGAACCGAGTGCTCTCTTCCCTTAAAGTATAAGCGGCAAACGTTATTAACGTGTCATCTGCATTATTGCATCACCGCGACATTTGACGCGGCACTTAAGACCAGCGAGCGCTAGTTTTCCCATTAACCGCATTATAATTAATCGTTAACTCGGCGTCATCAAGCGTAGTTACCCGGCCCTGAGTCCTCCCCCTATCGGAGCCTATCAGAACGCGCTATCAACCATCCTAGCGGAGGCGGTAATCCAATTGCTGCGCGGATCTCCACCTGCGGGAAATAGGAAATAATCCTGATGAACGAAATTAACATTTCAATAGCGTCCCACCATTACCTCGTAGATTGATAGTTGATGGCTGCTCATTCCATTATCGACGTGCAAACATGGCAACGCCGCGGGCTCTGGGATCACCTTCCTCTGACGCAGTGAACGTGTTTCGTTTGGCGCCTTTTTGTTCGCTTTTAACGTTTTATAAACACGTCCTTTTTCACCCGATATGTCTGAACGATTGAGTGCTGTGCGGTATTGAAATTTTTCAGAGTTATATTTATTTTAACTAGTAATGTTGTGTTTCAAGCTCTCGTTTTTTCGTATTGTGTATTTTTTTCTCAGTCTTCAATTCTGTTTTAAAATTTGTACGTAGATGTCATCATTTGCAGCATTCACCACCTATTTCGATTTTCACTAAATAAATAAACTATACAAAAAATGTGTACGATTTTTTTTAATCGGTGATTACGTAGGTTTTGAGGACCATTGAACGTTCAATCAATCCACCTTACTCTTTGTATCTACGACATGTACTTTTATTGACTATTATTGACTACGTGCAGACTCGCAAGTTAAGTTATAATATAATACAATATAATATAATATAATACAATGGTGAGCGTTTCCATGTACCTTTGCATTTGCATGATCACTCTGGAGCTTTTCGCAAAAAAAAATCCCTTCCCTTCCCGGACATCCCCATCCTCCTCACTCGACCTTTCCAGAGGGCCGGTGACCCTCAGCAAGCCGCTCGCCGTCCTCCTGCCGCCCCCGCCCTCACGCCCCGTCCTCACGTTGCGCGCTCGGGGGCCGCTCGAGGATTATGAGATAGGAACCGGCTAAATTGAAGGCCGGCCCCACCCCGGTCCTTAGGGCAGGCGCGCCCCCGCGCCGAGCCGCGCCGCGCCGTGTTCTGGCGTCGAGGAGGGCTGTGTCCCTGACAGCCCAATCGAGCCCTCGGTCCTCTCCCCTCGACCCTCCGCTCCCCCCCCCCACGCCCGCCGGGGGGTCGTCTCCGGGCCGGTCACCCCCGCTGGTTAGCCGATTCCCTGGCCTGCTATCTCGCCGACGTGTCTCGACGTGTTAATGGTCGAATAATTAAAAAAAGAAGGAAACAAATTTCTGGGGGATACTCTTCCTTTCCGACCGCTTCAAAAAGTTATTAAACGGTGAGGGGGGAGACGCAGCATGAGGCGTACGCAGAATATTATTAGCGTCACAAACGCAGGGACCCTCCCGCGCACGACAGCACTGCGGTCACCCCATGCCTCGCAGGTCTTACTTTCACGTTCGGAGCCTCTAATATAACTTTGAGCGAAAGTTATCCTTTCATTTCCCCGCTTGTCACACTGTGTGATATGTGAAGGGGTACCCTCGCCTGCTATTTGTATGCCGAATGCGAATCTGAATGTTTGGTACTTATCCGTACGAAAAGGGAAGTTTGATGTAATTGTGCTCCAGAACCCGTGGCGGAATCTGAATAGCGTGGAGGATGGAGAACGCGATTGTGAACTTTTGGCCATGCGCTATGTGGGATTGCGCTTTATGCGGTGGGAAATTCTGCTTTTTAAACTCTCTAATGCTCAACTATCTCGAATTCTGATATTACTCCAGTATTAACATGAGGTAATAGGTCTTCAAGTGTAAAGTTTAAAACAAGAAACTTATCGTAAAACAAGAACGATATCGCAAGACCTGTGGTCAAGCAAGAATTAGAAGTTGCTATTTGCTTTGCACCTTTACATATTTATTACAATATTGGCTTGTCTAGGCATTGTAGAGATGTTTCAGGCAAATGTTACAGACGTGTAGGACGTGTATGGGGAGCTGGAGATACCTTTTTGCCAGTGAATATTCAGTGGGTAATTTCATGTAACGATGTTATATTCTATGTTACCTTTGCCGTTGTTTGGTAGGGAACTGTTCATACACTCGTATTAGCTTGTCAAGTATTGACACAGATTGCGTTTACCTGCTAAACACCAAAGCACAATGAGTTGCCAACCATTCAGATGCAAAAGTTACAAAAGTACTTCGGTATATGAAATTTCTAAGTAATGTTTATTGTCAAACTAAGATCATCTCCGACCTCCTACACGCCCTAGAAGTTTCTAACATTATTCTTAGTCATCTTCTATACAACTTAGTCACTCTTACATACAATTAGACATGAAAAATACTTCGAATAGAAAATGATGAAAGGACAATATTCTTGTAGAGGTTCATTAATTAATAAAACAAATCTGTTAAGTAGCTTCAGCAATTTTCCCACTTCGATCAATAATGTGTCAAAGTACAGTTTCTTTGACAAAGCAAAGAACTGAAGGAAAGAAACTACAGCGAAAATGTCCTATCACGTCATTACTGATTCACCGGTACCCTCGCCCATTATAAGGTATCGCGAAGCAAAGTAGCTTTAGGGGGTAGGAGGTGCCTGCATTATGCAGAAACTCTCGACTTCGTGAAGGGGCCGCTGCCGTGCAGGTGAGGAGGCGAGCGCTGTTTCACTGACGTTGCGGTTACGGCGGAGGCGGTGACAGCAGCTCTTGTAGCAACAAAGCTG
>BLKR01015986.1:0-41447 GCA_011170035.1 Teleogryllus occipitalis
CTTCTTGCCAGCTCCACTCTCAATTCCTTGATTTCCTCGCGTTGTAGAGGTGTTTGATCCTTATTAAATGAAATGTTCTGAGGTAGATCTTTGTTCCTTCGTAGTAATTCGTGTGCGAGCTCCGCCGTTTTCAGTGTGATCTTCAATGGTCGAGATTTATCCGGGTCTGACTTCCCTAGACGAATGGCTTGCAAAATGTTGGTTTCAGTTTCTGCGGGTAACTCTTTTCTAGAGTTGAGGCCTCGAAGTATCTCTCTGAATTCGCGGATGTCTTCTCTCTTCCTCTCAGTAGGGGTATCTGAATTACTTTCTCTAATTCCATATATGATAAGATTTTTCGATCTATGGTTCCTTTCCTCTATCTCTTCTGTAGCTGCACGCGTGATCTCGGTGGTATGTTTAGTCTCAAGCGCTGTCCCAAGTTTTCCAATTTTGGTATTTATCATGGTTTCCATTTCCAAACTGATATCGTGTTGTTTGGACTCAATTGCGTCACATCTTGCCGATAACTTGACATTATCCTCTTGAATAGACTTCATTTTACTCGAAATATCTTTCAGACCGTTTTGACATTTCTTCATATCAGTCGTAAGATCTTCCACCTTCTTGGCAATTCCGGAAATATCATTTCTAATTTCTTTATGAGTTTCATCAAAATTTCTTCTCGAGGTAGCAAATTCATCTTTCATTTCCTTCCGGAGTTTGCCAAGTTCTTCTTTATGAAGTTTCGCGAATTCTGTTGCTGCCATGTTATCCTCTATCAGTGATTCCTCGGTTTCTATAACTGATGTGTCAGACTCAGAATTTGAGGGGAGATTGACAATAGTTGATATATCACTTTGATCAATTTGACAGCAACTGAAGTCTCCCTCTGGGTTTACATTAACTCGCCCTCCACAGCTCTCGTGGTAACGACAGTTGCAATTTGAACAAATAACGAGTTTGTTTACCACCTTTTTTCTGCAATACTGACAATTCAGATTCAGTTTCAAATTCGAATTTCCCTCTCTATCCATGTGTCGCCCTCTGGCGGGTACACATTTTAAATATGTAAAAATATGTACTAAAAAGTCAACATTTGTTGGTACTAATCGAAATGAAATGTGAATATATCGTTGATTTGACTTGACAGAATTACGTTAGAAAAATATATTACAAAATTATCTGGGTCCTAGTCATCATTATTTCAAGCCCTAATAATAGGCACCTATGCAGTATGTACGTTAAATGGTTAATTGCACAGGGAATTTTAAAATGAACATTTAAAAAGAATTTATGGCAATTATTTGTGATATTGGTTATAGATATAACAAATTTTGAATTTTAACACTGAATGAGCTGAATACATAGGTAATTTAGTGATTGGAATAAGATCAGTAAACTGTTTCTCCTGATTAAACTACTCGCATTGCTGAAGAGATTTAACATCACACTAACGTTACTTGTCAAAAATGTAGATCTTGACAAGGCAAGCAATTTCCCTATGCAGGGTGGCCAGGGATCTGGGTTTTTCGAATTCAAGTTATTTTTCCCGGTTTTCCAGGTCCGAGTATATAAATTTTTCAGGTTCTGCTTCGCAAATTACAAAACATTTTTCTGAGCATTTCTTAACCGAACTACATTGCTCATGCACTTTTTTCTCACATCACAGTACTAGAGTGTGGAATTCTGTACAAAAATGAGCATTAAAGAAATCTCGGATTATTTCTATGAAACATATGTTACTATTCAGTCCTGAAATGTTTAAGAATATTTTTTTAGCATACGTACATATTACGTACGTACATTTTTTATATATACATATTCCATTTTCAAGATTACTTAAAAATGTGCTGATTTTCTTTTGATTAATTACACGGAAAATGGGAAAAGTACGCTTCATAAAATTGTAAGATGTTCATATTTAATAATACTTTGGAATTTTCGGAATTAATGAATCTTCATATTTGGTTGAATCATCCCAGATTTTTTAATTTATGAAATTTTGAAAATCACATAATCAATGTTGCAATAACACAATTTTAAAAGTATGTCCAATAATAGTATCTAGGATCATAACAGTTTTCACATCAATTTAAATTAATTTACGAGATATCCTGTCTTTTTTTTTTTTTCTTTTTTCTTTTTTCTTTTTTTTTCTTCAAAACAAGGATTACTTTTTCACATTTAAAAGTTATTCTGGAAAGATAAAATTTAATCTGATCTTATCTTTGTTTTAATTACGTTTGATTTTTAAAATATTAAAATGTTTACACACTTTTGAATTTCCATCTACTCTTGCATAATACTAAATAAGGACTTCACCGAATGATTTTATGAATGCATAGATGTAGGCTGTAGCTGTAAATATGAATGAAGACAATGATCGTTTACATCACCCACATCAAACCATGTCAGCACGAGCTACTTGCCAGCCTGGGGTGGCCGGCGTTCATTCGGGCACGGTCAACTTCCTCTGACTCCGTACTAATTTTCCCTTAAAATCAAGAAAGTGGTGTACATGCACAAGTTGGGGCAGCGCGAGAAGCTAAAAAGTAGCTTTTTACGAAAATATGTTGGCCAGATTTGTCCTATCAAATAACTGAGAATTGTGTTATGTTTATACTCTTCACTACTTTTTACTATTTCATATTTATTTTCTTACTAAAGTCTCCCTTACATAAACATCTTTACTTAGTGACAAAATTATTTAAATGGCAAATTCTTTCCTTATTTTCATTTTATGTTGGGTTATCAAATCATTCAGTTAATTATTGTATTTAGCAATAATGTGTAATAAATTAACAAGTCTCTAAGTCAATTATCACTTACAGACGAACAGCCCTTTTAACAGACAAGACTATTTGTCTGTTAAACTTCAGACCATACCCCTCAAACAGCAATAAGACTAGCGCCCATGCATCATGCATCACTTGTTGATAGCTTTAGGACTTTGAGTTACAAGACTTTTCACCTTGTGGACAGCGAATTTTTTGCGATAGAATTTTTTCATCCACAGGATGCAAGTTCTGTTAATAAAAATACCTTTTCTTCTGCAATTGCCTAAATACTGCTACAGTATATGGTATCTCCACGTGATGCTGAATCTTCAGCAGTACAGCAGGACTGTTTTTAGCGAATTTCCCAGAAGGGAAAACAAACTTTCCTTCCCTCCATTATAGAAGTGATAGACAGCACAAAAAATAGTTATTTATAATCCATGGGCATTTGGCCCAAAAGCTTTTTGTCGCCCAAGATCATTACAAAGAGTTAACGCCCACGGTACATAAATAATTTTATTTTTTTACCTAAGTTGAATTATTCATAAATACAGATTTACAAATTAATAGTTGTTAACTTGACTCTCCTTGTCATTTCATATTTCCCTTCTGTAATTCCCTTTCATAATTCCCTCCGTAAGAAAACATGTAGCAATATTTAACTGTTGTCATATTTCCCTCGTAACCATGATCCAGGTAAGTTATGCAGTAAATATAGAGCTCTGAATCAAAGGCAATAAACAAGCAATATAGTATTAGTAAAAATAAATATTGTTCTCATTCAATATGCATACAATGCCAACCTTTTAAGAAATATAATAGATTGTACGTCGTCTGTGTTCAGCAGCCAATACAGAACCACATTGTGACATTGTAGACTACTGCAGCAAGGAAGCTAAATCAACGCACGTTCTTTGACAAATCGTCAAAGCTACCAGAGCTTAATTTCTACTCCAGAAGTGCCAGTGAAATGTAATGAGGCGTTGAATACTTGATATTCATGAAAATGAAGATTGTCAAGACTGATTTGACGTAAGTTGGTGAAAGCAGCGGTAATACTGGAACTCATCCCAGACTGATGTGCCAATGTCACAAAGACATAGTGAGCCAATGTCGTTCAATGTTAGTGTCACTACCTCCCAAATCGGGGTCTGAGAATAGGGTGTACTCGAGATTCCTGGTATGTAACCCTGTCAGATCTCTGCATGCTAATTTTCTTCGTGCTCCCTGTCAATTCGAACTCTGTTGCTCGATCTCCAGGTAGACTATAAGCAAAGAAAGCTTCCACTGCGCTCTTCTTCCAAATAAGGACAAAATTCCAGAATATCACAGACGTGGTGTTTTCAATCAGAAAAATAGCAAAGTGGTACAGCCGATGTCACCAAATAAGAGGCGCGACTGATCAAAACGCGTACATGTGGCTTCTTTTTTTTAACACATTTCGATTTTACCAACCGCCATTATCATGTACCGCGTTGAATCATGCATTTGACTGAATATGATGCCGTGAGTGAACTTGAGCTAAAAGTTGGGGATAAATCTGAAAATAAGGAAAAATCCGTTTTTAAAACAAATTCCTGTTTTTTCCCCGGTTCTTCCAGGCTCTTTCAAATTCCAGGTTTTTTCCCGGTTTTCAAGGATTCCAGGTTCGCTGGCCACCCTGCTGTTTTCATTGTACATATGTTTCGTGATTTGATTTCCTTTTTCCCTAGTGTTTCCCATTTGCTCAAAAACTGGTCACCCTGAATTTTAAAAGAATATACTGTATTCACCCAAACATACGACAGTTTTTTTCTCTCAACAACCTCATTTGAAACATACAGAGTCATATTCACAGATTGTTGACCTAACAAAACGTGGTGGACAATAAAATACCAAGCCTATCTATAATGCATTATTAATCATTTGTATAAAAATATATCAGCGGACATATTCTCTCGACCACCGTGCATTCGCTGCGAAATCTCTGATTCAGTCCAATGTTCTCGAAAAGGCCGGTAAAGAGGCCATCTCAAACCAATCGCATTCCATCAAGTGAAACATGACATGAAAACTAAAAAAAATACGCCATGCAGTCTCCCGGTTCACAACTTAATTACAACAAAAAAGGTTTAAGGTAAAAATTAAAGTATATGAACTTACCTGAGTTAATAAACTCTGAACTGTAAGTTGTTACTGGATCAAATAAAGAACTGGTGGTCAGTAATCCAGTAGAATTGATATCTCCTGTTCCTAAAACAAATATTAAAAAAAGAAGCAACTTTTATATACAAATTTGTGTGTGATAAAATTTAATACTTAAAATATTATTCGAGAAGAAAATTATGGAAGCAATTTTGTCAGAACGCATTTTGAAGCAAATATTCTCTTCTGTTCATACACTACATTATGACTTCTTATTTTAATAAATTCCAATATATTTTTTATAAAGTTCGCGGGTTCAAACCCCATCGAAGTCGTGGATTTTTAAAGGTGAAAAAATCCTTCATACGCCTTCCTTCGGAGGGGAAGTAAAGCCGGCTGTCCCATGTTAGTAGATTTACTGCATGTAAAAGATCCTCAAGCCTAAATGAAGCCTCTGAGCTTAATTCAAATTGCTTGTTTTGTTGCCCAAGTAATACCTTCTTTCTCCCTTAGTTGGTGAAAGGAGAGTAACAAAATTTGCTCATGACCTAAGTCTTGCCACGTAAAATAAGGCATGCATTCATTCATTCATTCATTCATTCATTCATTCATTCATTCATACTTACTTGTTATCCTTCATTTTCAACTAACACAGATACCAATTTCACATCTGGAATGTGACAATTGGTTAATAAAAGTTCCTGTGATGATTCCTGATTTAAATGCAAGTAAATATGATAACAAAGCTAGTTAAAATTATTAAAATATGAGCACAATTTTTTTTAAAAAAATTTTATTTAAGATCGCTTTTCAATCACTGGAACGAACATTGATAAACTTCACAGCAGCCACTGCAGAAAAATTGGTTTTGTATCTTCGGGGGTAATGATAACTAGCAGAATTCGCATATTCCTGTATGGACACATACAAACATCCATGCCCTGGATGGGATCCAAACCCGCAACACTTCAGGCCCGAGGCAGCTACGGTTCTTCAGCCTTAGCAACCTTGGCTATCCAGACAGACAGCGAGATTGTTTAATAAATATTTATATTCTTTTGTTCATGTTTGTAATGTATAATTGAACATAAGTCAGTATGTTTGTATGTGTCAGTGCAATACTAATTTCTGAAAATTTGTTGAGAAGCAATATTGAATGACACTGAAATATAATAGTTCTTTTATTTGAATTTTAATATGAATACCAACCCTGATGGCAATGAGCTTTAAGGTAATGCCTTATGGTTCGATTTTACCAGTATTCATTTTTTCAACGGTACAGAAAATCAGACCAGGCGGGATAGTACAGAAAAAAGATGCATTTCCCACTACAGATTCCATCCAGTTTGATTACCATGCGCCTCGCATCACTTTTAGGACCTTTTCCTCATTTGCAATTTGTGTGGAGCAATTTATTTCTTTGTGTAGATTTGGGAGCTGCATGTGTGAGCATGTGTAGAATTGAAATGTGAAGTAATTAGTGTGGAGAGAAATGAAACACGTTCTTGGTTCTAATGTCGCCTAGTTCTGAGCTCAGACCTAAAATAACGTACCTTAATTTGCATCCACAGCTCTGATGTTCATCTGTTTGATTATCAGCACTTTTTGCACCATCCCGAGAAAATATTGTCATCACGATTATATGCACAAAATGACCGGTAAAATCCTAGATTTCATTCATTCCGTTTCGATACTGAAACTAAAACTTGTAGAAACAAAAATCCCATTCCCATCCATGTTCCCACAATTATACGTTCATAATAAAAGTCCCTTTAAAACCGCATAACATTCAAACGATCTGGGTGAGGAGGGGGGCGACCTGCACCGAAAGCCCGGAACTTGTACATTACTCAAGTTGGCACGCTACATAGCACTCCAGTGGAGCGACCAGTCGTTCAACCTCCGAGGTGACTGTCCGACAATGAAACTTGTAATATAAAAGCTTGACAGCCTAAGGGGCCAAAACTCTGTGAGCCCACAGGGTGGTAGGGCAATGTTGGCTCCCAGGCCACCTCTGGCACCGGAACTTCGAAAAATTTCAGCTGGATGGGAGCTCTCTGAGGATCTCAGGTGATGGCTAGCTCCGAGGGAAGGACAAAAGTGTCCCTGGGAGAGAGAGACTACGTAGATGACTAATAAGTCAGAAAGTTTGTGCACTAACTGTCCCTCTCCGAAGGCCCTTTTGCTTGCCATAATAACCTAAAAGCTCCTTTTCAGAGAGGTGTGGCACAAGCAGCTAATGAAACTGATTACTTTTCCATGACGCATGGCAGGTGTTGCCAGGCTGTGGGGCTGTGGCAGTTTTTTCGCTTCCTGCCACCCACGAAGAACACCATGCTTTGACCCGCGGAATCTCAAGTAACATGAAGCCTGAAACCGAAGTAGCCAGCCACCAGCTGTAATCTATGCAGGACATGGCCTTCGTTTCCGCAGTGAAACAGAGTCGCATAAGGTCATTAGTAAGTTCCCCATTGCATGTCTGTTCTAACAAAAAAGAGTGGTAGGAAAAGGCAATCCCTTTCAATATTAGATATAAAAAAATTTTAAAAGTTGTTAGGGGGAATGGCAATAAAAAAGGTCTGAGAAGACTGGTAAAATGATAGTGCAAAAATACAGTTTTTATTTTGCTGATAATAATCAATTTCAGTTGTGCATTTTTCTCACTTACACATTTTTTCCCTTCAGTCCCCTAAAAAGCGTGTAAGTGAAGTGTTACTGTATATAAGAGATAGGCCAAGGCAAGACTCTCAGTGCTATTGAGCCCTTAAAAGAAGTAGTAATATGAGTTCTGTATTATTCAGAATTACTTCTATCAATGTGAGTTGTGCATTTTGAATTGTTTTGTAGAAAAGAGCCTTAATTGGGTGTTCCTTGCAATAATGAGTTTTAGTAATGTTTTGTAATATGTTCATGATTGTTCATTAATTTGAGTTATGTACTTGTAAATTGGTCTATTTGCCTATTCATTAATTAAATTATATAAAATTTATTGCTCTTCTCTAAAACCTAAAGCGAACTCACCTGCAACTGCAACCGTACACACAGGTCCCTGAAGAGCAACAGTCGCTAAACCATCAGACGTCACCACCGGCTGATCCTCTGAAGTGCTAACTAGAATCTGCTGATTTGCTCCTCCAGATAGTAACAATGAAGTAACAAAATCTAAATGATTTGCATCCGATGCTGAAAAAAAACAGCAAAATTTCATTAAAAAGATACAAATTTTTAACAATAGTGTTTAGCCATAGCATTGGTGATAAAATTAAATTCTTAATGATAATTCTGATAATACATTGATATCTTAATGCACACACATTGCATGTCCAGAATTCCTGTTTTGAGAAAACAAAGCTTGAAATTGTGTAAAAGTACAGTTACTTATTAAGGGATAATGTTTGCTTTCTAGGCAAAAGCATGATGGATATGAAATCTTTTTACACTACTTAGATGTGAATGAGAGTTCTTAAAAAATTAGCATGAGTGGACACACAATGTTTGTGCACAAAGCCATCGAAATACTCTTTAGAAAGTCCTTCTTTAGTACTGACAGCTTCTCCAGCTGTCAGTACTAAAGAAATGGCACAGTGTTACCAAACACAAGCTCTTGGCTGGCTGGCAGGGTTTTCTGTATGATAACATACCTTCATTGAAAATCTTAAACATCACTCACAGACTAGGAAACGCTCAAGTTTCACTCAAGTCTGAGACGCTGAGCACTGAGATTCACTAGGTCTAGTAGTTTGCAGTAAAAATGTGAATATTTCCTAGAGTTTATCAACAAACAGAGAGACTAAGATCTTTGCAATTAAATCATACAATATCAAAAAGTCTATTTCATTGATGAAACCAGGATATTTTGGAGGAGGGCTATAAATTTAGTATCCAGCCAACTTGTTTCCTTATAAGTTTTTAAATATGCTGAATTTAAAATTTATTTTTATTTGTTGATTTATAGTTCTTTATAATACATTCAATTGATACATTGAATTATTTGTCTTTCTATAGAAAATTCATAAAATTTATACAACTGTGTGTCATCCATACATCTTTAATACCCCACCACTCCCTATGCTCAAATGGTCAATTTTACTACTAACAGAATTTGTAATTCAACACCTACAGTAAAACTCTATTTATACTTTTTGCACTTAGATGATTTTCACATGTATTCATTGTTGTTTACAATACCCAGCTTAATTCCCATGTTAAATTATTTCAGATATATGTTTTATGTTGGTTTGTTTTTCATGTATACACAACCATAATAAAAGTCCTGATTTTATAAAGACATGTAAGGGACGTTCAATAATTAAAGAGACAAATTGATGTAGAAATAAAATACTTTGTAGGAGTTTGGTACTCTCATGACTAGAGACCAGAAAAATATGTACATAAATATGTAATAAAAACAGTAAGAATATGTAATAAATATGTAAAATCGGATATATGTAATACTAAAATTGTCTAATTATGGAACTCTTGTACATAATATGAACTTACTTTTATAAAAAGTTTCCTAAACAAATTTTAAAAACAATGCAAGCGTTTTAAATTTCATTTGGAAAGTATAAGTTGATGCGCACTTGCACCATACAACTTTCCCCATCAGTAGAAAAACTTTGGTACCTTAAGAAATTGTTATCCAGGAATGTTGTTTAGCAGACAGACCAGACGCAATAGAAGCCATCGTACACAATGGCAATATTTAGGACCAACAAACTATCACTGCAGAATGGAATATCCTCTTCGAAGTGTTGAATGACAGCGATCGCTAAGTTTCTTGGAAATTAAAGTTAAAGGTCGCCAAATGCAGCGTCAATGACACTTTTCAAATCTAAAGGTGATCTGTCGCTGCCGTGCACTTCCCGTCACCAAGATAACTGAAGCAGGTGAGCCGGACTGTGAGAATATCCGACTGTGTCTTCATGTAGCGTACGCAATAATAATACAGGAAAAATTGCTGAATTTCTTGAAAATACGTCTTTTCTCATAAAAATATAAAAGAAAATGTATAGAATAAACAAAATATTTTGTGAAAATAGTGAAATATGTAAAATAGTACCAAATATGTAAAAACATGTCATGAAACAATTGGTTATTGTGTTAGGACAGCAACAATTTGCCAAGATTAAAATTTTGAGAGCGGTAAGTAGAATGACAAAAAATATGTAATAACATAAAAATCCGGTCTCTACTCATGACTTAGGATGGCATCACTAGAATGAGCTGAGAACAGCTGAATGATAATTTTGTTTTATAACCTCAACATTTCATTTAAGGATGGAGTGTCTGCTTGAAGTTTCCACATTAGTAGAACAACGTTCAATGGCTTGGTTTTTTGCTACCTGAAGGAGAAAAACTGCCTAAAATCTTTCCTCAAATCATTTTACAGTATGGTGAAAGCTGTATAAACCACAGAAATTTTTATAAGTGGGTAGAACAGTTCAAAAACAGTCAAACCTCAGTGACCTATCCTGAGCAACATCCTGGCCTGCAAGCTGAAGTGTCCACTTCTTCACTTGAAACCCACTCTGATGGCATTATTCGTGAAGACTGACTTGTTATTGTTGAAGATATAGCAAAAAGAGTAGCACAAAATGTTGGTACAGTTCGTAACGTCATCAGTAAGGAACAGAATATATTGTAATAAAAAATGTAAAATATGTACATATATATGTATAAATTTTTTCCAAAATGTGTAAGAAAAAATACAAAATATATAAAAATTCATAATATCCTTTAAAATTCTTCTATATAAGCATTTTCTGTTCACGGAGCGTTGGCGAGCACATGTTAACATGGATTTGGAGACACTGGAAGAAAGTTCTTCCTCTACAGAAGTAATTGTACACGAGTTTCTTTCGAAGTATAAAACACGTTCATAATATTGATGTTTACAAGGAGCTGGTGCTAAAGTGAAAAGCAACACAGTGGTGTCAATGATAGACCCCGAAGGTGGGGGTGGGGGTGAGGGTGAGGTGGGGTGGGGTGGGGGTGGAGGACATACTACCCCATGCCTAATCTAAAAACCCAATAAGACAATGATTTGCAAAAATATTTGTTAGTTTTTGACCAAGTTACGCATGGGGTCTATGAAACATGAATAAGCACGTAGGAAGCTATTGCTTATGCTTTACATACCGTTCATCCTTGATCCCAAGCAGAGCCTACACAGATTTAAGAAGCATAGTGTGGACAATTCATAAAGAAGGTCCAGTAGTCTTAGAAGCGTATAGCATTGCTTTGAAAGAAAGAAAATTTCAGTAACATACATTGCAAACTCGCATCTGTAATATTCCGTTATGACGTACAAATATATTAAAATGTAACAAAATATATAGTAAAACGTGATGTAAAAATATGTAATTATAACAAAACATGTAAAAGAAAAACGGTTAAATTCTAAAAAAATATTATTGACTGCATGTGTCTTGCTCCTGTAAAAATATATATTTACATGAAAATCCAAAATCCGTTCCCTAGTAATCAGTAACAAACTTAATGCAACGCAAGAAAACAAGACACAAAGTGTTTCAAAACACTAGCATCAGCTGAAAAAGTCACATTGCCATTAACGATGCTGGAGGAATTGTCTTTTGTGATTATTTGGAAGTGTACAACAAACCTACTCCTCAGAATGCTAATGATCAAAATAGAGCAAGGAATGAGAGAAAAACATCGCAGAACTCTAAGAAAACGTGTGATATTGCTTCACAAAAATGAAGCCCACGATTGGCCTTGCAGAGTCAAGATAATGTAAGAAACCATTGGTTTGGGGGATGCCACTTCATTCTCCTACAGTCCAGATGTGGCGCTCTCAATTTCATTTCGATGGCACTCAAGGAGGCACTTATGGAAAAATATTCAGCAACGAAGAAGTCAAAGAATTTGAGGGAACTGGCTCAAACAACAAGACAGTAACTTCTTTATATCAGGTATAACAAAATAGTTCATCAGAGGAACAAATGTAATAATTATTCATGGGTATTATGTTGAAAAATAGTAAGTCTTATTTTGTAGAAATATAGTTTTTTCCCTACATCGATTTGTCTCTATTTATTTATTTATTTATTGAATGTCCCTCCTCACTGATCTGTAAGTGAAAACAATTATACCATCCTCGAGCAGCCCAAAGAATGGGTTTTCAGTTTAGGGTTCAGATAGTTTGGTTTTGCCCGTATGCACAGATGTCAACATTTTGCTGGAATCTGACAGGAACAGTGAAACAATGAACAAACTCCCAGTGAGCAAGAAGAGTGAAACTTGTCCCTAAGGCTTTGCATAATATTTGTATGTCACCTGAAATGTCTTAGTGTAATGTTTGCCACAATACTCAGAAAACATCTGACAGATTTTGTTATCTTTGTGGCGAATTTGTAGAGGAAAGAAAACAAACAACAACCAACAACAACAATAACAACGGAATATTACAGACTTCATTAGGAATGTGTATTTTTCATATTTCGGAGTTAAATGAGGTGATCAGGACAATGTATTACATGCATGTAATAAGTTGTAACATGTTGTAAATAAGTGCCTAGGCAAGAAAAAAAACCCCAAACTATCAAGCAATTCATGTCAATATGCTAGATGCTTTAATAACCCTAGGCGTTTTCATCAACATCTAAAAGCAATGGAAAAACGTTATCAGGGACGCTGAAATACCAACATGATGGGAGATTACTGTTCGTCACTTCACCGAGAGAGTCAGCAAATGGTGCAGAGGAGAAAAAGCTAATCAGGAGCTTTAATGAAATGAGACAAAGAAAAATATGACAATTGACACGTAAAGCCTTTGTACAATATGTTAAGAATATAAAGCCATCTTCTATGTTTAAATATAGTTCCAAAGGTATTTTAAAAGTAGTTTACTTTTCATTTTTATTGCGTATTTAGCATATTTTCCCATATCTTACTAGATTAAATTGTGACTAAACTGGAAATGATGGAAACAGAGTTCAGATGCAAATTCAGCACCCAAACAACTATAAAAATTAGCTATCAAGATTTAAAAAGTTTTTTGAAACCCCTTTTTTGTTGGCCTGTGTCATCAGTATAACAGCCTATTAAAACACAGAAATAATAAATTACTTTCATGTGTTAAAAAAAGCCATGATTATCAGCTCACCCAACACAGGAGTATGATGCTTCAATAAATGTTGCCGCAAACTCGCCTTACAGCTGTAACTCTTTGGACAAGATTCCACCGGGCAAGGAAAACCTGTACTCCCCCCTGGGAGAAGGACCTGCGCAGGCTCACCGTTCTCCACTGGTTCCCACTTCGGAACCAACAGGTCTGAGGTCTTTTGTTTCGACTTCTGGGGTGCAATCTGCGATGCGTTGCTGGATGGTGCTTGCAATGCAGGCTGGCCCTCAGAGCCAATTCCAGCATCCTTCATCTGTTGCTTATGTTTCTTAAGATGTACGTAGAGGCTGCTCTTCGCCGTGAACTTCACCCCACAATCTAAAAAGAAACATACGGTTGAGCCGAGCTGGTGGCTGTGGTCGCTAAAGTATTAGTGCATTGGTGAACTCAATTTTGAAAATGTTTCAAGGACCATACCCTCTAAGTCTCTACCCCCTAAAGTACCCCCAAAATTTAAAATATCGGTTTTAAATTCAAGGGGTCATGAAATCAGCCAGATTGATTGGAGAATATCAATTTCGGAGAAAATTAGCTGAATGGTTTAGCCTGATTTCTTTTCTTCTTTCTTCTTATTAAAGTACTTCTGTTTTAGAGCAGGTTTCATTGCATCAAATTCAGAAAATCACTTACTTTCCACAGTACACTGGTAGCAACGTTCTCCAATGTGAGTTTGTGTATGTTCTTTCAAATGTTCAGACCTCATGAATGACTTCCCACATCCCTCAATTGAACACCGGAATTTGCGTTCATTTGTGTGCTTCTGTTGATGTCGCTTCAATTTACTTGCACTAGAGAATGCCCAGCCGCAATTCTGGAAACAGAAAGAACTAACATAATGGCAAACGTAAGAACAAGTGCTTTAAAATTCTCAGACTAATAAGAAATTAACAAAATGGAAGATGCACACTGATAAAGGAATAAATAAGAAGAAATATCCCAATATACAAATTTCAAAAACCTTTATCTGCAAATGTTATATGACAGGCCATGTGAAGTCATGCCATCAACAAATGCTATTACACGATAGCAGTATATCACACACAATCTTATTTCTCATCTTATTTGGGTTTCAAGGTGTTTTCGTGTAATTGTCATTCAATCTACTTTGCTTTGCTATTTGCTACCCATTGAATTGTTATAGTATGTTTATAAATAGCACAATATTTCTGATCATGTCACTACATCACATGAAAGAATTGCTAACTTCCTGAATATGAGTTGAATTCAGTTGAACAATAGTTCGACATAAGTTGAACAATGATTTGACTTAAATACTCTTTCTTTCACCCTTGTTTGCTTTCTTCCAGAAAATGAATTTACTATTAATATATACCCATTTATGGGATCCTCTCCTTTTAAATAATAATTTAAAAACACTGAGCCTGAGTCACTGCAAATGATGTTGAACTACAGTTTTTGGTCGACTTTTTTGTTCAGATTCAGAAAAATCTGCTATTCCCTTTTGATTAATAAAATATAAATATATAAAAATATGACAAAATTTTTACGTCGCTTTTTTAAATTTAAAAAGAAATCAAATAAGATTACTACAATTTAAAAGATATACTTCCAAGAGTATAATATTTCCACATAACCCAGTTGGGCACCACCAGGTGCCTTCGAGGAAACAGTTTTGTAAGTCACATTAGTATTTTATTACAACTCCATTTTCAATGTTATGTTCTCATTCCATTTTACAAACAATACAACTTAAACAATTTATTTTTCTTAAAAATCATAATAAATAATCACAGTTTATATCATATCAGGATTTTTTTGTTGGCCAGTCAAATTATATCTGGCTCATTACTGACAAATCAAGTGGCTCTAGATACCACTTGACTGCACTCTCTATATTTCACAGTACCCTTGTTAGAATAAATCAGATGATAGTTAAAAATAATAAAGCAATAAAACAAATGCACAGGCATTTTGCAAATACACAAAATGCATTAACTTGCTGCCAATATGACACACTGTGCAACACTTGGGGTGATTTCTCTGCCTTGTATGTGAACTGATATTTACTTTTGGCAATGTGTCAAATTACCATTTTTACCTGAATATAAGATGAAGTTTTCTTCTAATATCTCCGGTGCAAAATGCGGGGTCGTCTTATTTTCATACATTAAGCCTAGTTGGTTAGGGTTTAAGTTTTTACACTGCCATTCCACGTCATGAAACTCATAAACGTTGATGTAACAATACAATGCCAAACCGGTAAAAATATCGTACCTATCTACAATACATAATTATGTTTGTAGTTGTATTCCCAGGCAATTCAGATCGATCATTTTGAACAGACTGGTAAACAGAGAATCTCAAACAAATGGCATTGTATCAAATGTAATGTGAAAATGAATGCAGAGATTTTGTTACATGCTCTGGATGCAATGAGGCAGCACAGAATCTCAGTTCGATGCCCAGCGAGTGCAAATCTGCACTTTGAACACTCCACAAGTGTGGAACAGATAGAAAATCTAGTGACGAAGAAGGGAATATTCTTAGGTAATGTCTGATGACTAAGAACAAGGCAAATTCAATGCCAAAATTTTCAGAGGCGCCTAAAAAGTTAGAATATGTCGCAACATGGAAGGAGGACAAAAAGAAAGAAAAATTGATACGTGTGAAGATGAGGGAGTGACACATATCACGATTAGGATTATTGTAACGGACAAGAAAGTGATAGTTCAGCAATAAGTCAACATTTTCATCAACAAAGCAAATTTCTAGTAAATAAATGTAATTTGCAATTTTGTTTCGACTAAATAGTAAGAATTAGTTAAAATTTTAAAAATTCTCAGGCCTCTTCAAAATTAGCTGGTCATCTTATATTCAGAGTCGACTTTTATTCTGACAAATACAGTAATTATTATAATGCAGTCAAAGTAGTTCTTCAGAAGAATTATGAATCTTGTAATTCAGTAGTTTTCCTCTTTGAACTTAAATCTGGCGAAATTTTCAAAAACTTTCTTTTCTCCATCGCATTCTATATTTTAACGTTGATTTGTTATACCAAACTCACATGAATTAATAAGAAAATTTGACATTATTTCTTTACAGGTCTTTACATCCTATCTTGTGGAAAGTCAGACCCCCTAGGATAATGCTGTTAGAAATCACTAGCCCGAAAGGCTTCAATACCCTAGAGAATGAAAATATCCACTAACCTGAAAAGTACAGAGGTAGGGTTTATCTCCAGTATGGATACGCATATGAGCTTTCAATCTGCATGGTTTATCAAACCACTTTCCACAATCTGGCCATTGGCAATGCACTTCCTCTTCACGGTGTTGGTGGCTGCGTGCATGACCATTTAGGGTGTTGCTGGAATAATAACGCTTGCCACACCCTGCATAGGTGCATCTGTAACAAACAGTTTCATTAAAGTCCTACTCAAGGAAGCAAGTTGCAAAAGGTACCCTTGTTTCCACCAGAGTTGCGACATTGCCAACAAGACATAGATGTTTCTGTTGTAATAACACATTAGATGTTCAAAACCATCAATAATTTTAAACATTGATGTTTTTAAAACTGCATTAGTAACCATTAATATTCGCAGAGGAGAAATTTGACAGTGGTTGCGTTTATTATTTTTCATCCCAATTTCTTTTTTATTTTTCATTTTATTTTTAAGAAAGATACAACAGATTAAGTAGCTCAATACAAATATGAAAACTATTTGAAGCTCCAGCACTGAATAACACATACAAAGTAAGAGACAAAATAGTAATAATAATGTAAGATTAAGAAGCATAATACAAAATTAAATAAATTTAGCAATAATTATAGAAACAATGTTTAATAGTTTTAGAAAATGAGTATTGATTACAATACAAATCACCACATGTTATCTTTTTATTTGCAATTCCAGCAAGTCTGAGAATCGCAGAGGCATACATAAATTGAGATCTACAAAAAATTTCTTGTAACTTAACATTTCTAATATTACATGGATTTGTATATTCAGCAAATAGATTCCTCATTGCAACACAATTAATCAGCCCAGTCAGAAGTATATACAAAAAGAGTACATCATTTGTCAATCTCGCAGATCCCAATGATGGAATTTTCAATAATTTAGCTATTTCTATGTAGTTATGATTGTATCTGGGATTTTGAAGATTAGACTCATATGCTGCATATGAGAAAAATATGTGCTGAACACTTTCAATCCTATTAATTTGATAGATAGTTTTAGGAGGCCATACTGAAGAACAATACACGAGTTAAGATTTAACTACAGAGTTGTATAATATTGAGAGTGCTTTTAATGAAGAAAATTTAGATGTTTGTCTTTTTACAAAACTCAGTAACTTTAAATAACTATTAATCACATGATCCATTTGTTGATCAAAACAAATTTTACTATCAACAATAATACCCAAATCCTTAATTTCAGAAAACACACACCAAGGTTGATCCATCAATAGCATAGCTTGTTAAAATAACATTACGCCCCTGACCACATAGAAACAACTTGCATTTATTTATATTCAAATAAATACAATTTCCTTGACACCACTGTATAAGATTATTCAAGTCATTCTACAAAAGTACAGCATCATTTTTATCAGAAATTACCCTCCAAAATTTACAATTACCAGCAAATAAACTAAAAGAGCTGTTTTTAAACACATTAACTATGTCGTATATAAATATCAAGAAAAACCAAGGACCCAAATGAGAACCCTGCGATACTCCTGATGTAACTGAAATTGTATGAGATTTTAAGTTTTTGTAGCTATTTGATTTAATTGTCAAAATAAAATCGAGAAATGATCAGGACAATTAACAATAGTTTTAATATCTGATTGGATAATTCACACATATTACAGACTTCATTTTTTGATGAAACCTCTATTTAAATTATTTTTCACCTTGGTCCAAAGAATGCCCAATTTATGGATATCTCAAAAGTATTGCAAGTTTTTATTATGACAGTACCTTTTTCATTCAAAAATAAAAAATATCAACTACGTAAACACAAAGGTTTTTTACAAACATCGATGTTTTGAAAACATTGACGTCACATCCCTAGCTTACACACCTTTCATTATTTAAGGAACAACTTGTCACATCAACCTAATTTCATAGATGTACTCAAAAGAGTGAAATCTTGTTTCTTTTGGATTTCCCTCTATGATCATGAAACAGCAGGGGACAATAATTGCTCTTCTTCTACCACCTAATTTTCTCAATGATCCCCATCAGTGTAGTTGAAAACAAAACCCATCAAATTTAAAACGGATACTTTGAGTTTGGGAGGTATTTTTACATTAAACCTCAATCATTCATGAAGCCATAATGGAATCAAGTACATTTTGCAAGCTGAAACAGTAATTTTTATTTCATCTTCAGTTTTAAAACTCGAGTCTTCCTTCTTAATAAAAATTTTGGTTATCATAACAAGTCTCGCCCCTTTATTTCATTTAACAGAGGTTCTACTCTAATATTACATAACAGTTACAAATAATGCAAGAGAGAAAGTGCTATTGTAAGTCTTAAATTCTTATTCCACTATAGTCTTAACTGATTAACAAAAACACAGAATAAATTTATAGTGCTATCTGAACATTTAAAAGCATAAAATTAGAATCCACAGATCAAAAATAAGTTGATACCCTTGCTCAATATTTTGATCAGTATAATTGAGCAGTTTCGTTATAAATATGTGAATGGATTTAAAAAAAATTGGTCAATAGTTCCATTAAATCCTCTGAAATTTTGATATTGGCAAAAATAACTTTCTTTTTTTTGAGTATTGTTCATACAAAACCAGCCATGTAATCTCTTGGATAATACAATTGCTCAGGGAACCAATGCACTTAAGATTGAATTCCAGCATAGGCATGTATTTTTAAGAGTTAGAAACAGTTTTGGGGGTTCAATACTATTATATATTATGAAACTTACAAATAACACAAGAAAAAATGTGCTGTTGCAGTGTCAGTTTAAGTTCAAAATGATTTGCCCTATATTTTTAGAGCTCTTGGTACACATGACTTAAACTACATAACAAACAATAACAAAATACTTACTGATACGGTGCATAAGAGATACCATGTTTCTTTATATGCATCTCCACAGCGCGCTTTGTTTGGAAATGAGCATCACACCCAACAACAGGACACTGCAGCTTCGCAGGTCTTTCATGGAGTTTACGATGAGCTTTCAAATTGTAAATTGTGGTGAATCGATGACCACAGCTAGGAACAGGACACTGAAAGAAAGAATATGAACTTTTGTTTTAGAATTGATAATAAGGATATATACCAGGACTTGATAGGAAATATACAGGGCGAGTCAAGTAACTTTAGAAACCCTGCACTTTTTGAACGGTTGAAGTTATTGCCATGCAGTTTTCACAGAGCACATGAGGGAATGGAGTTAGTTTATACATGTATTCAATTTGATTTTATCACTGTTTTACGAGATATTAAGGTAAATGTTTCTTCATATGGAACTATACATTTTTTTAAGTCTATTGTGACAAGCGTAAAAAGATGAATCCAATAGTGTACATATTGCCATATGTTAAAGAGGCATTCTTTTTAGTAATTTTGATTTTTTTGCTGGCAATGTGTGTTTAACAGCCTGAGTGCACATTAGCAGCTGGAGAGCTGTGTGACCTTGCGTGTAGGGCTGTTCCGGTATAAACAGGAATTAGTAAAATTATTTGAAATGTATGTGAATTTGCAGGAGACTGCAGATGGTCTACTTCTGCAATTGGATCTATTAAGTTTGCACCATTTCACAATGTTGTAAAGAACATGTTGACAAGTGTTTGTGATTGAGCTTTTCCAAGAAAGAGCATTTTCTATCGTTCAAATACTTTGTGAAAGCCCTAAGTTAGTTGACAACATCAAGGATCTTGGAGTGATTTTCAACAGCAGACTAACATCAATCTTCATTTATCAATAACTAGAAACAATACTCTCAAAACTCTTTGCTACGCCCTTCACTGTGCTTCCCATTTTACCAACTTAAAATTTTTAAATCATTTCATTTTTCTTTTGTGAGACCTTTAATCAAATATATGTCAGTTATTTGCTCCCCATATACACAATGGAAAAAGAAAAAATTGTGTATATTCAGAATAGATTTATTTGCAAACTAGCATTTATCAATGATTATGGCGTGAACACAATTACACCAGAAAATGCAAATCTTTTGATTGCAAACATTGCATGGAGAATTTTTGTAGATCTGTTATTTCTTCATGGCAATATTTATAATCATATAAATGTCCTGATATTATTTCTAAGATTTCAAACAATGTGTGAAATCTTGTGTAACATACAGTACAAAGAGAAGGCACACTTTTAAAACTAAAATAAAGATTTGTAACATTTACAAATAGTGGGAGGGTTTGCTGTTGCTGATGGGGTAAGGTTTTATCTTACCTCAAACCCTTCAATAATTTCCTTTGAAAGTTAGCATGGTAAACTGTGGGAATTTCATCTAGTAAATTTACCTCACTAATGTATCCTGGAAAGAAGTGAAACTAGTTCTTTTGAACTGTAAACAATGGTCATTCCTTTTCATTTATTTCAAACTGTGGAATGTAAACACATCCCTAGTTTCAAACAGAGAAACCATCCTACAATGCTGCAAACTGATGTTACATTCCTGACAGTTAAATTTCTCAAATACTGCACTAAATGTCACTAATTTCCAATTCTATCACTACACTTAACACAGTTAATAGGCAACTTCTACATGACATAATTTATATTTTTAATACTTCATATTTAAAACAAAACAACTTACCTCAAATGCTTTTCTTTTTAGATGAGTTTCTTTATGACGTTTCAATTTGAAAAATGTATAAAACGTCCAATGGCAACCCGGTACATCACACTATAATAAATAGAATATACATCTCCGTTACATAACACTTGTAAATGCCACTAAAAATACAAATAGAGAGAGATTATCTTTAATTATTAATTAATCAGACCATTTAATTCAAACACAAATAGATAACAAATTTAATAAAGATATATTGAATTGCTTGTTTCAAAACTTTTTTTGAAATACACACATCTTCCAGAAACAACTAAACTAAACATCCAAACCCTGTCTGACTCACCACTTTACGTCATATAAAAAACTCAATCCTATTCACTCTTCAGTTTGGACTCCACTACATTTGACAGAAAATACTAGTGGTTCTCCAGAATGGCAAAGACTTTCTTGCACTTGTCAGTTTTCTAATCTCTTTAATCTGGGCTAGCTTTTCGGTATTTGGTTCTTACAGACAGTCACGACCTTAAAGACAGTCATGATTATAGAGACCATCACCATTTATGATCATAAGGTTCATTTGAGCTGCAATTCTGCACACATGTTACATTAAGATCTATTAGTGTTGTTCCAAAGATGGTTAAGCATGGTGCAGGTAGTGAGGAGCAACATGCAATTTTTTACCCAAAAATTGACACAAATGGATTGATGGACTTATGCATAACTGTCAGATTTAAAGCTTTTGAACTTAAACTTGGTTAAACACACAAGGAGAAGTTTTAGTTGTGCTGTTCTCCGATTAACATATTTTAATTCTTGGGGTACTTTAGTACATGAAGCTCCAAGTGACATTTTCAAAATTTTCTAAAAATTACAATTTTTCAGAAATTAATAGACAACTTTTCTTGAATTTTTTGCTTGGACAGAAGAAAGTACACTTATAAATATGGTTTAGTTCCAATTTTCATCAAGTCTATAAAATTTTGAAAATTTCGAAATTTCAAATTAATTTTTGAACCAGTTCTTCTTTCCTAATATTAAAAGCATAATTTCATTGCCTCCTCTGATTTATCATCCTCAAAACGCTGAACATCATTTGTGTTAGAGGTAGAGCTCACTCACCCGGTATGGGCGCACCCCATAATGAGTTAAGATATGCACTTTCAAGAGACTGAGGCGAGGATATAACTTGTTGCAATCTGGAATAGGACATGCCCACAATTTAAAACCATTGGGTCCTCCAGTTGTCACACAAGTGAAGGCATTAGTATCTATTCCTAATGCTGCCAGGGCTTCCATGATTGGTTGCTCATCTGCAAAAACACAAAATCAAATTTCAATTATCAACAATCAAATTTTTCCTTAATATACAGCAAAAGTTTTAAAGTAGTGTGCTTTTGACCTCTAAAATTGCTGTTTAACACACAAAAACCTCAAAACAGAGTTCTTGTACTTCCAGGAACATTTTCCCCAGACTTCACTACATATTTTTTCTAATTTTCCTGATGAAATTTATAGATTGTCACATCACTTAAACAAAATTGTAAATAAAATTAAAAGTTGAAAACCACTAATATTTGGTGGCTCTAATTTCACCATAAAATGAGGAAATTAAAAAGATTTGCTTAAAAACTGAACAATACACCAAAAATAATGTACTGATTAAAGAATACTTCCTGGTTACAAATTGTCTAAAAAATATTTCTGATAACAAAGATTCTTCTAAAATTTCTTTCAGCTCCCCTTTTCAGATCTATGATATTCTCTTTGCCATTTATTCTTCATCTATCTCTGAATTGTCCTTCATTTCCCCATCAGTCCCTGTATGTTCCCTACCAGTCCTCCAAACCACGTGTTCAGTCAAAAACTCACCTGTCCTCAAAAAAGTTGTGTCCTGAAGGACAAGCAAACCTGGTTTAAAAGGGCTAGGACACATCACTTTCGAGTTATGCATGTTTATAATGTGAGTTGCAATGTTTTGTATGCCATATTCTGCAAACTTCTATTTTTGCATCTAAGATCTGATCGATGTAGGACTGGGGTGGAAACTTCCATCCCCCAGAAGCACACTTGCAGGATTTGTTTCTTATGAATTGCCAAACACTATAATCTTTCCTTAGTGTATGATATTTATTTATTTATTAAATAAAATTTACAGGTGATACCCTTTACATAGTAGAAATACAAATACATAAAATAGCAAACAGATCTCATAGGTGGAACATAGTATAAAGAATGAAAATAAAAGTACTTACAAACTTACAAATTTAGAATTTCACATACAGCAATTACGATGTCTATTCAAAAAACCTTGAAAGGCATTATTTCCAGTGGTCAAAGTATCATAATCAGCACCCAAGCTATTCGCCAAAGCACAAATACGATTCATTGTCTCATTAGCGCAATAGTTTCTCGCAGACGTATATTAAAGATTATAAAGCTTTAATATCATGAAAATTTTTAACTAAATGTCAAGATCTAAAAAATACTGGGTGATACAAGAATATACACAAATATATATGAACACTTAAATAAACATACAGAACTGTTGCAGACATTTTCAAGGTGAATTTAAAGTCATACATGATTTAAAGGCACAAAAAGGATGAAAATAGTTTTTACATTTTTTTACTAGAGCCAAGCAATTGAAAAAATCTAAAAAAAAAAATCACAACAATCTGTTTTGAGATATTTTTTGAGCCTGTTCCATAGATGTAAGTTACAGTAAAAATTTTTTTTTTATTTTTTCAACTTTTCTTTTCATTTAAATTTTCAGATAAGAAAATATTTTAAAATGTGTTTCTGATAATATTTCCCCCTTTTTTTTCCAATCAGGAAAGATAAAGTTAAGTTGATGAAAAAAAATTAAGATTAAAACAAGCTGTTTTTGGCTGTAGAGAGGGGTGGGCAGTGGAGAAAGGAAGGCTAAGAAACCTTTCAAAAATCTTATTTTAATTTCAGAGTCATAGTTTAACTACTCGTATGTCATTCTGTTTTAGGGGTTTTAGGTTTGTTTTTACCATCTTATCCAGACCTTTGGCACAGATATTTTCTGACATTCTAAAAATGCATTATTTAAAGTTAAATCTAATTTTGACTGTTACAACAGGAATGATTGCTACAAATGAATCGTTTATTCCAGAAACCCGTCAAACGCCAAAATCTAAGAAGCGCTTTAGCGATGGAATATTGTTCCATGAGAATAGACACATTGTTTAGAGCATATTTATCTGAAAAATATTCATTTATTAACTGCTTTAATATTAAAAAATATTTTGAAATCAGAAAAACTGGGACACTTTTTCTCAGTTTTCTCGTCATGAGAAATTTGGCAGTTGATGGGTTTCTGAAATAAATGATGCAATTAATCACCTCTTATTGTATCATTTGGACTCAAAAGCATTGTTGTTATTAGTTAATATTATGGTTTCTAAAAATCATGATTTTTTTGTTTTTAAATAAGATTTTTTAAATTTAAATCAACATGTGTCTTAAATCTTGGTTACGTTTAATTGTTCCGGAGTATTACTATACACAAGTGGTCTCTTTTTATTCGCCATACATGTTTTAAGATACACTCACATCTACAGTTCTTTACAAAGCTTGAATATCTTGTTTTAACTCATTTTTAAAGATAATCATTAATTATTAGGTGAAAAAACATTCGCTCTAGGTTGAATTTATTTATTACATAACTAAACACAAAAACTAACATTTTTATTATACTAAGTTGTAAATATTGTTGGCAGTGATATTTAGAAGACAGAAAACCGGTATTCCTGAGTCTCTCAAAGGTAACTGGTGATGAGGTCTTCGGCACTCTTTGCTGACAGCTTACGAGCTTTCTGCACGTCATTGCAGTTAATAAAACTCTTTTTTTTTTTGAAGAAAGAAAAAAAATTGATTTAAACCATTGGCGAATGATGATGAATTGTTAAATCTTAATAATGTAGAGTCAAGGAGGAAGTGTTTTTAAAAACTATTCTAAAGAAAGACGCCATACACTTTGATTGTACAATAAAAAATAATCTAACAATAGACTAACAAAAGACTACTAATCTAACAAAATCTAACAATAGACTAACTTTTAATCTATACTTCGATTTTTGTAAAGTGGCCAATGACATTAGGTAATTTTTTCACCTCCTGCCTTATAAAATGAATCTCTTTAATTAATTTGCAAACATTCCTCTCAACCGGTCTTGTGGCCTAGAAATGTGCTTACCACTGTTAAAAATAATTCATTTTATAAGCCAGGAGGTGCAATAATGACTTAATGACCGGCTACCAGCCACTATTGAAAAAATTGTAGTATAGATATAATTTACACAAGAAGTATTTATTTAAATGGAAGTTTTGACATGCATGTTTCTTCAATTGTAGGATCTTAAATAAATAGTTTTCATCCAAACATTCTTCAGTTGGCAGCTCAAAAGTAGTGAGAACTTATTTTAAGTATGAGTGGGCCAAAAATTTATAAAATGAATGAAATTTCTGTGTGTCACTTTTTAACCACACCCCTCCCCCTCGTATGATTTGGCAGAAATTAGAGTACAAGTCTGAAACTAATCGCTCACATAACTGAAAGGAGTATATAACCAATGTTTTTATTCCCTAATTAAATATATAAATTTCACTATACATAAAATTTATAAAGTTCCAATAAATGTGTGAGGTTCAATTTATGCATATATACGAATGGCACTATTAAAACAGAAAAATTTATTGTTACTACAAACATACCCAAGAAAGAACTCTTGCATGTTCAGCCCCACCCTCTTCCCTATTCTTACTTCCAAAGGCAAGTTTTCTCGCTTCTCTCACTGGGATCCAAGTCATGGCGAGGTTCAGACTACACCCTTGCGATCACTATAGACATCCTTGCATCTATACACCACATAATTACCAATTCACTTTTAGAAGAAAGCACTTCAGTAAGCATTTTATAAGAAAACGTCGAGAATTCAAACAGCATAGTTGCAAACACGTTTTGAAGAAAGAACACTACAAGGTTTATCACACAAGCACACCACCCCCATCGCAGTACTAAGTAGTAATAGAGCTCTGGCAAGATACTGGGGTGAAATTGCCTCCCCTTATAATCGCCCAACCACCCCTCTCCCCTCCACCATGGAATCCGGACCGGCACGAAGTGCCGGTTTAAACGACTTCCTTAGGTTGTACCGTGTTCTAGATTTCAACCCCAATTTTTAATAAAGGTTTCTTCAGTATTGGAGACAGATGTTCGTGGAACAATTCACATTACTTCCTTAAAATTATCTGAAAAGTAATTACACCAACTTTTGCTTTTCGCTTGATGTTAACTCTTGAGATAGCTATGTAAAGCTGTCCACGTGAAAATACAGGATCAGGCATTGCATTTGACATGAATATGTAGGTGCATTTCTTCAGCAAACCCTTCTCAATTTCACAGTTGAAGTGCAATTTGTTACGCTGACACGAAATTCTCTTTCTTTAGAAACCTCATTTATAAAGATTGGTTGCGAGTGAGAGCCGCAAAACTCATCTACACGATTATTGAAATAATATTTCTGCCTACTTGACACCTAGCGGGTAGAGGAGGTTCCATTGTCCAATCAGCAGCTTCTAATTGTGATGTCACTGCAGTTGCCAATGTTTATTAAAAAATCAAATATCATGCAAAAATACTGAAAATTGAAGTTTTTCTTTTAAATTGCATTTGCATTTTCTTATAAAAACGCATCTTGCTGTACTTACTTTTCATCTGTTTTGTGTGTGTTGTACTAAAATGTTTCATTATTCCTTTCATTGGCGAGGTCAGAGTAAGGGAACACGGTAAAGTACTTTAAGAAATAAACAAGTGACATTATTATGATTAGTTATTCTACTATTAAAACAATTTAATACAATGAGCTAGACGTGCATGTCCAATCCTGACCCGATGCAAGAACACCACAATGACAAGTCTACGGTGAGAGTAAGTGGCAACATTGCTCAACCCCACCCCCAGCTGTCAAGTTGACAGAAATATTATTCAGATAATACTGAAATAATACAGAAAAAGATTTCTTACCTGCAGCCCTATTTCTTTCATATCTCAACCATTCTTCATTCTCAGTTGGTGAAGCTGAAGAGTCTTCTTTAGTTGACTCCACGTTAGGCAAGTTCAGACTCTGGCCAATTTTCGCCTTAACAGACTGGCTAATCATGAGTTTGGATGTTGCCTTAATGAAGTCTGTAGTTTTTCCTTTGAACTTCTGCTCACCCTGAGAAGTATTAATTACTATTTCTGTTGTGTTTTTGGACTTGTCAGTAGAGATAGCAATAATGGTCATTGCTGGAGCTTTCTTCGTACCACTTTGGTTACCATTATTTTCCTGTTCACTACGCACAGGTGTACGAGTAGGAATACTGTTATTATTTGACTTGGGAAGATTTTCCAGCAAAGATGTCTGCCCTGAATTGGCTTTTGATGAAGAGACCTTTTGTGATGGTCGAAGTAAACTTCGTGGATGTGCTGAAGAAGTGGGTGTGGTAGTTGCAGCTTTATTTGCACTAACACTGTTTATTTTGTTTTCGGTTTTACTGGGCTGTGGAGTTTCCACTCCCACTGGCTGATCTGCTTGAATGTCAAGAATGTCTGTTTGAATGTCATTTTCTGAAATTTGAGTTTCAGTTTTAGTACTGACAGATGACTCTTCACTAGCTGCTACAGTTGGTGTTGTAGAAGTGCCAATATACTGCTCTTCTGAACTGCACGGTTCTACTAATGAAATGGTTTCAGGAAGGGCACCATCTTCAGAAACTATCACATTACCAGGTACACAATCATTATCACTTGCAGAATCTATATGGGGCAATGTATTAATTACATTAATTGCTTCACTATTTTCTACTTGAAATGTTAATAAACTAAACTCTGGAAAATCCACTTCTTTCTCTGACTCATAGTCAGTGCTATGCTGACTAACACTAGATAAAGCTTCCCAACTAACTTTTTCTCCATTTAGAACAATTGGGTGTGTATTACCATACACATCATCACTTTGGTTCCAGTCACCATCTTTTAACTCTTTAACATCTTTGTCTTGGAACTGAAGAATATAACTATCAGTAATATCTTTATCTTTCACACTCAATAAGTCACATTTTTCACTTAACTTTGGATTATTCACTTTAATCAACATACCTTTTTCACTATCACATTTACTAAAATCATCTAGAAATGAAGTTTGATCAAATTCATTCACAGCTCTTTCATCACAATCACACTCGCCTATACTATGATTGCATTTGTCGCATATATTAACAGGTAAATCAAATCCTAATCCCATATCGCAAATATTAGTCACTATGCACATATCCACATTATCCTTCGCACTTGCAAAATGATATGCTTCCAAATCGTTCACAATACCATCCGCAGTTAATACTGTATCTAAATCCATGCTTCCATCACTTTTATGTTTAAACCAGTCATCAACATTCACACCGACAACATCAGAGGTTACCTCTGAAGAAGAGAGAATGAAATTTGCCGAAGAAGCGATTTCCAATACACCAGACGCAATATTCTCTCCATTACTACAGTCCTCTGCGACATCTTGATTATTGTCCGGCAAAATTGACTCCGCTGCAACAAGACCGTATTCTCCATTCTTGAGAAAGCCCAGTGAATCGGACAGTTCCTTTTTACACACGTCTTCAATTTGCCCGCTACCATTTCGGGTTTGAGGAAGAATTCCTTTGCTAGACATTTGTTGGCCCCGTGTTGAAGGGGTCTACACTACAAACGCCATGAAAGTTCCACGCACATAAACACACACTCTCGGCTGCTCGGAAAATACGTGTATTTCTCGTGAAATTCAAGGAAAGTGGAACGTCGGTTCTTCCGAGAGTTCACTTAAGTGTCCTACACGTACAGCCTATGGTGTTAAAATTGGAAATAATCAAAACAATTCAGTTCCAATGAACTAAGCACAGAAAGGTGTATATATTCGAGGTATAGTGATTTTCCAGTATTCGCAAATATTGGCAAGAAAGAGGCGCCATGCTATATACCAACTCTGGAAAAGTGAAGAAAGTTCGATGCAGATTCTCGTTTCTATTTTTTCACTAAGTACGGCATAAAATAACAAGTATCACTTTCTTTTTGAATTTCTTCAAGTTAAAAAAGTGTAAGATTAACTCACAATTCTGTAAAACCTTCAAATATTAAATGTATGCTTTTAAAAACAGACGGACATGATTTTAGTTTTCATATGTTGGTGAACAAATTTCAGTATCGCCACAAACGTGAAAAGAATGATAATTGTGTACTTCACTGTTTCTTTATTATGTTTCGTAGTTACGCCGAAATAATTATTTACGAAATACCATAGTGATAATTAAGTCATCTGTAATTTGTTTAAGGAATTAAGTTCTCTGTTTTCACGCGTATCACACATTTTGTGAGGCATGTTTATGTTATTATACTCGGTTGATTTATGAATTTTAAAGATGATATCTCACTGTAATTATCGCCGTTAATTTAAAACCTTTCTGATATTCAAGATATCGTTGATAACTTAGCATAGGCTCACCATTTTTTTCTTCATTAGCAAATGCATTCTTTTGAAAAGCGAAATAAATCTTGCAAATAAAGAATAATTATATATTATCTTGTAACAATATATGACAGTCCTAGTTAATATTGGTTAGTAAATATGATAATGAACAATAAAGAAAAAAGGATTCTATTTTATTCACATAATTTTGGCTATAGTTTTCAATTTAATTACACATTTTTGTGTAAAATTCTCTCTTATAAAATAATGTTCTTAAGCAGTGCTGAAAAACAGGATAGGAGGGGGGCCAAGGGTAGGCAGTTACTCCACCTCCACTTCCTCAAGTTGAGAAAAAATGTATTGAAAATTTGTACTCAGTGTCATCATCCTAAAGGCAAAGAGTGCCATGTAACTGCTGCCATGAAAATCTGTCCTCCACTGTCCTTTTCATCTCTGCGTGGTTTCTAAAATGTAGTTTGTATGAACGTTGTTCTAAAATTTGCATTCTAGGTCTCTCTCTTCCTCTTTTGCAACAATTTTGTAGTCCAAAGTTGTACTTAAGAATTTGTTATGTCGAAAAATGTGTCCAAAGAATTTTGCTTTCCTGTTCCAATTGGTTTTTAGTAGGGATCTCCGCTTCTCACTTTATCTAAAATTGCATTATGAGAAATTTTTTCTGTCCAGGAAACCTTCAATATTTTTTCCAACAACCTTCACAAGCTTCCAAACTTCTAAACTGTCTGTTTATAAAAGTGTCAATACATCTGTACAATAGTACACTCCAGGTATAACTTTTCAGAAATTTCTGTGTAATATCCAAATTTAGGTTGGTATTTGTGAGCTAATTTATTTTATTTTGGAATGACTTCTTTGCTAGTATAATTCAATTTCTGTTGGGCTTTTATTGTCTTCAGTGAAAATGCAGCCTGATTAGCAAAACTTTGTATTTGTTGTATTTCTGTTGTACCTAACATTATTTTATTTGAAGTGTATTGTTGTTAGATTTTTTTGTGATAATTTTTTTGAGGAGCCTGTGCAAAATTCCTGCAAAGGCACTCAATGTGTAACTAAAATTTATATTCAAATTGCTCTGGAGTTCGAATTTGCCCCCTTCTCCCCCTCCCCCCTTGTCTGCCACAATGACAGATTTGTAATCCCACCACTGTTCGTGGGCAACAGAATTGCATTTTTATAAATCAAACTCAGCCTTTGAGAATAGCTTTTTTTTTGACTAGAGTATCAGTAATAATTCAATTCATATGGTTGCATTACATTTGCATGTGGACTGTAAAAATAAGTTATTTGTGTTCACTTGCTGATAAATATTTTCTCCGAAGTGGAAAATAGTTTTTCATCAACATCTTAAAACTAGTTTTCTTAATGTGTTTTTTTGTTGTTTATGTTTATAATGAAACTTCTTAAAAGATATATGACATAAGGGGAGAAAGGTTCCAAAGAACTTCCGAATCACAATTGAGTTTTTGAATTTCTGAATGAGGTCCGAAGGGTCCTGTTTGTGTTTGTATGCTGGCAGACACATAATCAGCAAATTGGGTCATGTATTCTTTTAAAGAACTTATTGTACTACTAATATATTCACATAGTTTCTCTGTTGCTGAATTAACTGTAAAAACTTTTGGTCCTTTAACATATTTTTAGTTATATGAATTTTCAATTTACAAAAGATAACTGCTATTTCAGCAATCTTCCTGCAAATAAGAGAAAAAATATTTGCCTCAGAGAGAAATATCATGCTTGAATCAAAACCAACAAATAAATAAAGATAAAGCAAATAATTACAAATAAAATGAGGTACCTATATAAGAAAATAATAATTTGTCTTGAAATAAAATGTAACCCTAAAGAAGATTATTTGCTCTTTTATGCTCACTAACGCTTTTAAACATACGTTTGTCATTAATGTTACTAAGCTACATTTAAGTTTAATTAATTACTAAGTTACTAAAATTGAATTAAAATTTTTGTATTTTAAGTAGTAACTCTAAAAGCACATTGACATTGTATGTATGTTAGAATCTTTTACATATTTATTAATAATTTAATGAAATTTGAACATTTCATCTTAAAACCAACATGACAAAATTCAAATAAGATATCTTTTTATATCTCAGAAAAATTCAGAGTAGGTTAATTAGTGTCATGAAACATTTCATGTAATTCCCCCCCTTTTTTTTTCAGAAACAAGGAATGCATATTTGTATAGTCTTTCAGTAGCAGCCCTGAAGCCTGGGACAATCCCACCAGCCTTCAAGCCAAAATCTTATGTGATTTTACTAATTTTATTCAAAACTAGCAAAACCTGGCAGATGTCCTGCGCTCTCTCTCTCTCTCTCTCTCTCTCTCTCTCTCTCTCTCTCTCTCTCTCTCTCTCTCTCTCCTCCCTGTCTCCTTGTCTCTCTTCCTCTCTCCCTCCCTTTCCTTCCCCCTGTCCCTCTCTCCTTCTCCCTGTCCTTCTCTCTCCTCCCAGTCTTTCTCCTTTCCCTTGCCCTCTCACCCCCTCTCCCTTTCTCTCCTTCTGTCCCTCTCTTTCTATCTCTCTCTCGCTTCGCCCGTCCTGCCCTCCGCGTCGTCACTTCACCTCACACGGCAACGCCCAGATAGAATGAAGCCCAGCTGGATTGGGCGTTGCATTTAACTGAAGCGTCATCTAGTGAACTTACAACAGAATGAACAGCATAAAAACCTCCTCCATGAAACAACACGCAGATGTGCCAACTAACTATTGAAATCAGTCAAACGGCGTCGGAGTTTATCGATCTCGAACATACAAACATCCATTTATATTTATACATAAAGATAATTACCATATTCAGATCTCATCACATACCCATAATATCAGAATTACAATTATGAAGATATTTCAATAAATGTACCTACATGGATCACACTAAATTCAAAAAAAGCCATCGATCATATAATATTTAACAAAACCATTACTCGATATGAAATTGGAACAGAAGATTTAAGATACAGTGACCACGATGCACAAATTCTTCCCATTACATGAAATCCCAACACGGACACAATAAATAATACACATATGTGTCGATTGCTTAGTAAAAGTAAAATAAAATTGCTTGATTGCGGTTAATTGATCACTTGCTACAGGAGTCATGGGACGCGGTTTATAATGCTGTCGATACGAACGATAACTATAATTTTTTTTCTTCCAATGCTTTCATTTCACCCTTGCTTTCCTCTTCATAAAATAACGCTTTGATTTACCCTTGAAAATATTTTTTATTACATCAGAGCGAATATTTGATTGACAATCCTTGCAAAAATACAAAACAAAACAAAAAAACACGATCATTTCTTTCTGTATTCAAAATTTAACTAGTATGTGGCTAAGGGTAGGGATTACAGAATTATAAAAACGTGTCCCAAATTTACTTCTCCCTGTAGCATGTCACACAGTTTTTAACTGTTTTTGACATTAATTAAAAATAAAAAAATTAAACGGTATAGTAGACCTACTCATACATGTAACTTCCCTCCACTATTGCGTAGTGGTCAGAAACGAAGGGCGCCAGGCGACCGACCTGGCGCCCTAGGAAGATAGTTCAAGCTTGAAGTAGGTTACAGGTTATCAGTGTGAAATTTTTGAATGAATACACCCAGATCAAATGCAAGTAATGTATCTTCAATCAAATTTAAATGCAATTACCAGGAGAGAAGGATTAGGGCATAGACTTTCGTAACTGCCGTGTCTCTGACAGGGAGGTCCTAGGTCGAATTCAGTCGCTGCCTGGAGGAGAATTCTAGCGGCCGGCTGCTCTGATCGGTAGTTTTCCGTGGTTGCTCCGATTAACACCAGGCGAATGCCGGAGCAGAACCGTAACAAACGAGCCACGGACTGCGCGCGATCTTTCCTTCCCCATCCTTGTCCTATCTTCACCCCTTACTTACACACATTTACTCACATGACATACACTATAATATCGTAAACGTAGGAAGAGCGGTCGGAAGCTTCGAACTTGTCCCGGCTGGGGCGGTGCTCCACTGTGGGAGATGCCTGGTTGAGGAAAATTCCGCTAGCCACCGCTATGTCGACGCCGGATCTCTCCATTCAGCGTGGGCAGATAACCACCAGCTCCCGAGAAAATGAAACATGCGATACACTTACGGGGCTAACGGCCTTAGCGATGATCACTTTTTGGCAATGATCATGGAGTGGGAAATTTCATAGTAGCAGTTACACATGTTCCTGATAGATAGGCAACCCTACTTGCTCTGGTGTTTAGCCATGTGAAGGGCTCGACAGGGGGCGTGACAAATTTCCTAAAAACTTAAAACCGTCTGTACTCATTGGAAGATAGTAGAATTGTAAGGTATCTTTTATTACAGGAAACTAACGTTTCTTACAGTTTCAATTTCTTGTGACACGGCGAGTGTGTAGCATCGGGTGTCAGGGCACCGGCGCGGTAAAGCGTCTGGGTGGAGGATGCACTAGCCTGGGGACGGGGAGCAGTGTGCGTGGGGGTGACGGAGGTAGAATTCAAACGTAACCCCAGAGATGTAAATAGTGTAAATCTTGTAAATACACAGATCTGTAAATAGAGCTCGTGTCTGTGTAGTCATTTCGCTACCACAATGCCACCAGGCACTAAGCCAGGACGTAGATAATCCTATCCTTCCAAAGGAGATAAAAGGCTGCATTCACCGTCTTATAATGCTTGAAGTTCTCGACAAAAAATAGTTCTGCCATGATTCAGAGAAGTTTCATTGAATTAAAAATCCCTTCGAAAATGTCCCTGAACCATCATCCTTAAATACAAAAAAGCAAAAATACATCCATCTCACTTGTGAGATGTCACTAAAGAGTAAATTTAATGGTCTTTTTGGAGTTCTGGATAAATGGAATAGAAATTTCATTCGTTTCGCAACAACATACATGTGTGATATAGACTTTTCAGCCTTGGCAGCTATGGAGTCTAAGTATCGTTCAAAGCTAAATGTAAGTAAAGAATTTAGAGTGGCCGTTTCTACTATTACGCCAAGTAATATTGCCATTGTGATCATCTTTATTGTCAAAACTTTGTAATTTGAATTTTCAATTCTCCCGATCTCCTTATGAGCTGTATAGCGACTGTTGTTCCATTTTATAATTTTGTAATAAACGATAATGTGACAAATAATTTGTCATGTATTTTTAATGTGTAATGTAGTTTTGGTTTATGACGTATAAAATTCTGTTGAATGAATTTGTTAAAAAAAGAATAACGTAAAGTAAAAAAACTTCCACATTTAATAATAAAATGAGCTTAGAGGCCTGACGTTATATTCCCTTGTTACGGACAGCCCAGGACGAAAAAGTTCTAGAACTTCTAGAACCACTGCGTTAAACGTTTTAACACAAAGAGATCATATGCTCTTGCCTTATATTAATGTATGGTAGTGTAGTGCATGTACATGTGTGGGGGTGAGGATAGGGCAAGGAAGAGGAAGGAAAGATCGTGACCGGTTCCTTGCCCATTTTTAGGTACTGTTCCGGCATTTGCCTGGTGTTGATCGGAGAAACCATAGAAAACTGCCGTTCGGAGCAGCCGACCGCTAGAATTCTTCTCCAGACGGTAGCTGTAGCGGACTGATTCGACCCAATAACTGCCACTCATGGAAAAGCCAGTGTGGACTCCACAGTGTATGCATGTATGAAACTGGTAGGCCCTAAACGGCCTGCAGATAGATAGAAGTATATTTATTATTTCTGCAGGTAATTTATGCAACCTGGTGGCAGAATATAAATTTATTTATTACAATTATGAATATTAATATAATGTAACTTTAAATTGTTTTAAGACAATAATAATAATAATAATAATAATAATAATAATAATAATAATAATAATAATAATATAGAAAGATGGTTCTTTTTAAATTTATTGGACCAAATAGGATCAATCCACGATGATACCAGGAATTATGGATAGGGCAAGAAAGAGGAAGGAAAGATCGTGACCGGTTCATCGCCCATTTTTTAGGTACTGTTTCGGCATTTGCCTGGTGTTGATTGGAGAAACCATAGAAAACTGCCGATCGGAACAGCCGGCCGCTAGAATTCCTCCCCAGACGGTAGCTGTAGCGGACTGACTATTTGGTCCAATAAATTTAAAAAGAACCATCTTTCTACAATATTAAAACGGGATTAACAGGAATATATTCAACCATTCTAATAATAATAATAATAATAATAATAATAATAATAATAATAATAATAATAATAATAATGTATTTGGCGTTATTGGGTCGGTAGTCTGACTTCGCCGGCCAGCTACCGGTGTCTGCCATACCTGGGCCTAGTTAAATTCTCATGCTTGGGGGTAAGAGCGACATGATGCGAACATGACGTATTCTCTTCACCGTAACTAGCAAGATCCGCCTGCTTGAGCTTTTCTTCGTCACACAGCTACAGAAACTAGAACGATTTTTAAAGGAAAGCTACAACTCTATTTTTGCCTCGACCGGGAATCGAACCCGGGACCACAGCATGGGAAGCTAGTACGCGGCCCATGAGTCATCCCAGAGGCTACCCATACTCTAAAATCCAATGAAATTGACGCAGTAGACTCGGAGCACATGCATCATCCCCGCAGAGACGCACCTACGGTATGGTGGACATGGCACGTGCCATGGGTGCCGTTCACTAGGGGCGCTACTATTTAGAGTTTTTTTTTTTATCGAGGGCTTTTATCCAGCCGACAGCCGGTTACCCTTTACGCCCCGATGGGATGCATATTCGACCATACACTAGACACCAACACACTTGCGGGCTCCTCTGATCTGGGGTCATCAGAACGCGAGGCCCTCCGCGACAACACATACATACAAAGTCAAGGGACAAACAGCCATGCCCAAGGCGGGACTCGAACCCGCGACCCGAAGCGCTGAGTCGGTACTCGCTCTTAGCCACCTCGGCCATCTAGGTCGGCATTTAGAGTTCATCCTCTAAAACAAATGACAACAATCATAATGTGAAGTTTCCTGACAGGGGCGCGAATTCTACGCTTGCCATGGGCGCCTCAATATCTAGATGTACATTAATTTAGTGATGAAATGCCGCTGGCTTCTACATAATTGATATGATTCAAGGCGTTGTCATTGCCAACAATACTGTTTATTTGAATAAGAGCAGCTTTCGATGGCTTAGCCATCACCATCAGTTTCCTGGTACAAGAAAATATAAACAAAATCATTAGAATTAACAGAGTACGAAAAGTAAATGTTTATATATTACATAATTTTAAAAACATTTTAAGAAATGAAAGAGGAAGAATTAAAAAAAGAAAGAAAGAAAGAAAAAGAAAGAAAAAAGAAGGGGTGGAGAGTTAGATCGTTTAGAAATATAGTAATTTGTAAATATAAACAAGAAAGTGAATCAAATTTTACATGTTTATTTCTTTCACTTTCTTGTTTAGATTTATAAATTACTATATTTCTAACGATCTAACTCTCCGCCCCTTCTTTCTTTTCTTTCTTTAATTCTTTCTCTTTCATTTCTTACGATGTTTTTTAAAATTATGTAATATATAACCATTTAATTTTTGTATTCCGTTAATTCTAATGTTTTTGTTTATATTTTCTTGTACCAGGAAACTGATGGTGATGGCTAAGCCATCGAAAGCTGCTCTTATTCAAATAAACAGTATTGTTGGCAATGACAACGCCTTGAATCATTTCAATTATCTAGATGTACCTCTGCATCCACGGCATGTTCACATCTTGTTGTCTGAACTTTTCTTGCCTACGCGTCCTCTTTTCACTCACAAATTGCCCCCAATCTTGTTACGTGCAGTTCGCAACGCAAATAAAATTAAATGATCCCTTTGTTACTGCTCTGTAGTTTATTTTTTCGTATTGTAAATGGGGAGAGGGAGGAGTCTTTTCGAAAGCGTTACGTTGTTATTTAGGGGGGTTTAAGCGTGCATTACAGAGGGGAAATGAGGAATTCAGAATACTCCAAATCTGCGTTACGTTATTTACGAACGGCCCCTTAGGAGCAGTTTTCAAACTTCAAATATGTTGATTGATTGATTAGTGATACCTGGCACGTTAACTGTTAAGGTCATTAGTCCCGTAAGTGCAGTACATTTTTTATCGCGGGAGATGGCGGTGATCTTCCCCCGTTCGATGGCGATCTATACTTAGGTTTTTCTAACGTGGCGGCTGAGGGTAGTATCTCCAAGATGGAATTCGGCACGACTTTTTGAGTCATTCTCTGTCGTGTCGCTAGAGTCGCTTGATCTGGTCGCAATCACGCGACATCTTGCGGCAGGACGAAGAAAGACGCAAAAAGCCGTGCCGAATTCCATCTTGGAGACACTACCCTCAGCCGCGACGTTAGAAAAACCTAAGTATACGTTGTTTAGCGGGGATGTTTTCCAACCAGGTATCTCCCATCAGAGCGGCACCACCCCAGGCGAGATACGCTCTAAGCCCCCGACTGGTCTCCCGACTAATGGACATCCCGACTAATGGACTAATGGACTTCTGGACATAAATGTAACTTCATTTTCTGTGCACGTCTTCTAGAATTCAGTGGGAAATACAATTATTCAAATTATCGTTTCCACGTTGTCGCGGCAGGAAGTAATAAGAGCCAAAATTTATTGCTTATTTATCCTTGAAAATAGATTTTATTACATGGGAGTTTTTTTGTTTTTTTTTCTCCCTTTCAAAATTCAAAAATTTATTGCTTATTTATCCTTGAAAATCGATTTTATTACATGGGAGTTTTTTTGTTTTTTTTTCTCCCTTTCAAAATTCAAAATTTATTGCTTATTTATCCTTGAAAATCGATTTTATTATATGGGAGTTTTTTTGTTTTTTTTTCTCCCTTTCAAAATTCAAAACTTAAGTAGTATATGATTTAGTGTAGGGATCACAGAATTTTGAAAATGTGCACACAATTCACTTTTCCCCATAGCCCGTCATACGCAGTTTTTAACTGTTTTTTTGACGTAAATAAATAAATAATGTGGTAGTGTAGAGCGTTTAAGAATAGGTGTGTAAGTTAGGACAATGAAGAGGAAGGAAAAATCGCAGGAGCCCGTCTGTTGGAGCAGTACTGCTCCGGCATTCGCCTGGTGTTGATCGGAGAACCCACGAAAAACTAACAGTAAGAGCAGCTGGTCACTAGAATTCTTCTCCAGACAGCGGCTGAATCCGACCTACCTATCTACCTAACTAGCAGTGGCGTTTTCTTTGGGGGTGCAAGTCCTGTGTCGACGCCCAAGGAAATAAAAAAATATTTTTTTCCTTTGAATTTACTTAGATGTCTTTCATTTATTCGGTCTTCCTTGCGATCGGCATCATAGACCGGCACCAGCGCGTCCATGCAACGCAGGCAGTGCGCGAGCGATGCTCAGGCCGTTGGCGAATGCCTCCAACGTCTTCAGGTCGTGTCGGGAGGCGGCAGCGCATGCTTGCGACGTTCCCCGACTCAAGGACAAAGCGCTCCAAGGCGTTGGGTCTCTATTTAACGGCCTGCTGGAGAGCGAGCGTCCGTAATTGTGATATTCTCCGTTGCGCTTTGCAGCCGTTAACAATACTCATGAAATTAGTATTATTTTGTGATAAGGATAGTGAAAAAGTAGAACAATAGTTTCAAATAATGGCTTTCCTTCCCTTTCGTGTGAAGAAAAGAAATAAGTAATTGAGTGACGGGCGATCGTATCCTAATCTGATAATATTTCAGAATTGAATTTTTAAAACGAGAACCGAAGAATGGGAAAAGCGTCGAGCTGGTCTTTTTAAATACTTTAAAATGTATTATTCAAATCCTTGCTTTAGAAAATGCATCGTCATTGTTGGTATTTTGCGACTATCTTTCCCTTATTTTTCGAACATTATAATTTAAAGTAAATAAGAATTCTGTTTACATAATTCAATTTTAATTTAAATATGTAAGGGAAAAAGAGTAGTTTGGGGGTTGACAATTTCCTTCACTGCCAACTCCCTAGGTCCAGAGGGAGGAGATGCGACTGCTAGCTAGGGTCGAAAATCGTGCCTCTGGCGAGACTGGAACCCAAGGACCTCCCGGTTAGAGACTCTGCAGTGACATCAATCGATGTCCTGAGCCACTAAATGTACTGCAGTTTCAAATTGAAGTTGAGAATTTTTTTTCTAGTGTTCACGTAACCGAAAGAAATATTTGTAGATCATTTCTCTCCATACAACTCGCAATGTCTTGTCTTTTCAACTGCGCCGTTTCTCGGCGCGTATAAATTCTCATTAATAACTGCTTTCGTCTAAAAACGCGTCCTTCCTAGTTGGCTAATGTCCAGTGCGTCTCTGAAATGTCAGGCGCAACGAAGCTCTACATTGCCTCGATTGCTTGGCCGGCGTGCCTTCCTTTGGTGACGTCACTTCCTGAATGCGCGCTTCGTAATGGCGGCCAAGTCGACTCCGTCATCCCGACGCGGCACGGCGGTCGGTCGCTTCGAGAGTAATTGGGACTTCGCACCGCGCTCGCAGGCAACGGGCACATGGCTGGGGCGGGGGTATGTTTCACACCATGAAACTAGTAGGCCTTGAGCGGGCTGCAGTTAGATAGGTATTTATTATTTCTGTAGGTAGGTTAATGCAACCTGCTGGCAGAACAATACAATTTACGTATTTCAATTAGTAATATTATACAATGTAGCTTTAAATTATTCAAAGACAATAATAATAATAATAATAATAATAATAATAATAATAATAATAATAATAATAATAATAACTCGCGTACCCGTGTGAGAACTCTCGCATGTTAAACCCTACCCTCTTCCCAATTTTTTTTAATGTTAAGCTTGCAATATATCTTCTTCTTCTTCTTCAAGACCCTCTTATCCTCCATCATTTGTTCTATATGTCTCTTTGTAATTGATAACAATATAACATACCCTCGCCAATTCAATCTATTCTTATTTAAATTTATTACCGAAAAAAGAGGTAATTCAATTGCATAGAATGTCAAGTAATTAGATTAATTACACGTAGTTGCAGGTTCTACAAGCTCTGAACAGGTGTGGTAGAATCCAGAAGTCTCGAGCCAGCAAAAATGTCATCGAATGTTCAAGAATATCTCATCCTATAGATTACGGCGAGAAACGTTTCTTTGAAGACTTTGGCCTCAAAATTTTAGTTGTTAAGGCCCTAGAACGTTTCGTTTAAAAGTTATTTAACAATATAAATTAAAAGATGCTGCAGAGTGTTGCGGGTTGCATTTGGTGTGAACATTTAGCTGCGTATTTAAAAAAAAATCCTTTTATATTTTTTAAGTCAAAGTGCAATTCTCCACAAAACGTCACGTCTCCATGAAATTCTCTTTCTTTGGAGAGCTCAGTTATAAAGATTGGTTGCGTGTGAGAAACACAATAGGTATCTATACTTCTGAAATAATATAGGTGATAATAATAATAATAATAATAATAATAATAATAATAATAATAATAATAATAATAATAATAATAATAAAAGACATGGCTGTAGTGACACAGTACAAACAAGCAGGGGCGGATCCAGCTGATCGTATTAGGGGAGGGGGCATCATCCATTATTATTAATTATTATGTTTGTTATTATGTTTAAAATATTAAACATTTGGTATTATATTGTATACTATTTTTGTAGTAAATATGATACTATTCAACATTATTTTTAAATTATCACATGATTTTACCATAAATATTTAAATCCATTTTGCCAAATAAACGAAGGTAACGAACGAAAAATCTAGGCCTTTTGAGGTGGGTATGGCCCCCTGTGCCCCCCCTCCCCTGAATCCACCAGTGCATACAAACCGCCAATGCTGACCTTCATACAAAGACGGGGAGCAGCCAAAATTACTTCCAAAAACGTTTCAATTAATCAATTCATTCATTCATTTTCAGGAGTGTTTTAAAGTAGTGTATTTTTGGTTTCCTGTGGCATGTTGACTCCATGTGCAAAGTAGGAAATATTAGGATGGCATCGGAATCAGAGGGAGTCTGATTAATGAAGGTATTACAAGCAGCCATCATTTCTTTCAAACAGAAATTAACAGTGGTACTATTAGTTATTTCATATTTTAACTTTTACGAAATTAAGATTTTAAAAATGTTTCATTTAGAAAGAAAACATCAAAATCATAAAAACATT